>DVQH01000771.1:0-18220 GCA_018231625.1 Papilio phestus | reverse complement strand
GACTAAGTGAAATCATTAGAGAGACCAGTCTCTATGAGACCGAGTCTCTCTAAAAAGTTGGTTGCCGTTAACGTTAATGACTCTTGGGGCTAGGTCTGTAGTGAAAGATCGATAGCAGGGCACTGTTGTGTGTGTGTGTGTGTGTGTGTTTGTATGGTTAGGTTGGCGTCACCATGTCTACCAGGTGGTACCGCTACCTGAGACGTCACCGTTACGCCTGCGCATAAGCCATCTTTCACTGTTTGACGTCACTATGCTTGGGCAAGATGGCGCTGCTCACCGAGCGTAGCGAGTGACGTCACGGCCCGAGCTCGAGCCTCTGCGGATGTCGTGATGAAGCTCGCTCTGGCTATATTAGGCTGGTGCCACAATGGGAGGTGTTGTAGAGGTTTAGGTGCCAACTCTTGGAGCTACCGGTACCCGACCATGCGCTGACTCGTCAATCCACCATCTTTATCTAGCTAAATCGATACAGTGTTCTTCAAGGTTTATTCAATTATATACTTGTTTTTCGTCTCAGCTTCACTGTATTGTGTAAAGCGAAAGAAAGAGAGCGAAAGTGGTAGATATAAAAATAAATATAAAAATATTATAAAGTTATTTCGGTGTGTGTTGAGTGCTTTATTTGTGCAATCTAATAATTGGCACGTAACATCATACGTAGCTCGTAGTAGTCGTGGAATTCGGCTTCAGGAAGTGGTAAGGTATCACACGAGACAACGGTAGCGCATTGCAGATGATTCGCAAACCGATTTAGTCATACCGCACGATTAAATCACCAACATGAGTTTAAACACAAACACCCCCATTTGGTGGTGGTATAATTCATATCAGATCTGACGCAACACCCACGCCACGAGTCCCGATCATGACTAGACCACTTTGGGACAAATCTCGAAATCTTCCACTGTCTGGCTGTGTCATGCCAGTCAAGTGTTACCTGTGTATAGTCTAGCGAAGAGCTTCACACACACACATCACAAGACTCGACTTCGACTCTTCATTCAAGTGGTTGGTGCATTGTGTTTGGCGCGTCAGTTGCGTCTTGGTCCAATCAAATCAAGCTGATTCACTTACACCTACTCTCTCTCTCTCTTCTTCCCTCTCTTTCTCTCTCTCTCTCTCTCTCTCTCTCTCTCTAGTATGAATCCCCTATGTGAGTTGTGTCACACCATCATCTCGTCACGCACAACATAACCGCATCTGGCATTGAAATGTCAACCTCCTCTCCTCATGCGCTTACTCTAGAGAATTCCAATGACAAGAATTTTGCAGATGATGCGATAACACATTAACTCATACAATCCGAATGTAAGAGAATGAGAAGTGAGAAGACAAAACATGGTTTTGTGTAATATTCTATCCTGTGACATCGTTATGTTGAAAGCGATATGATCGATGCACCATCCACATCCTTCCATGGAATAACATGGCTCGATTAGGCTATCCGGTTCCGGGTGGTGGTGTGATTGACTGGTTTGTCATGTCTCATCGGCACTCAACCCAATCAGTCTGTTCAATGCTCTATTTCTTGCCACCGCTTGCTGTCTGTCTGGGTGTGTTTGGTTTGTTATTATAATAATACAAGTTTGAGCCATCTGGTGCTTGAGCTTATTGAGCGTAAGTCATACCAGAAAAGCAAACTCAACGCGATCGTTTTTTTCCTTTGACATCTACAACCGAGCAAATCTCCCTTTATAAACTAAATCAAAGTTTTAATATATATTTATATTGAGTTTATTTGTTCACACCCATCTTTCTAGAATTGGTTTCGAAACTTTATGCAATATAAATCTCATCAGTGCTTGTACAGTGCGCGCACTGAAGTGAACAAATTTGGTGTGATGTCAATGGCAGTAGCGATATATTTATAGAGATCATCACAATCCCGGTGTCGAAGTAGTTGAACTCTATCCGGCGCTTCTCTCTCTCTCTCTCTCTCTCTCCCCTTCACTCTGGTGAAGGTTCAACAATCCCTCTCGAAGCTTATATTATGACAAACAAATCAAAGTGCGAGTTTGAGTCTAAAAAGATGTTTAAAATAAAAATCGAATCTATTCCGATTACGATAGTAGTGACACATGCAATTCTGCCGCAACCACGGAGGCAAGTTGCTCCATTCAATCGGTTGATGGAACCAGTCGTACGGGTGGTGAATTTACAGTGAATGCCATGGCCATTCTGGCTCGCCCGCATGAGTGAGAAGAGAAAAGCTTTAAGTCTTTCGATATATATTGCAACCGTTACGCAGTGTTGCGTAAGAATAACGGAACCGTTTCGGACTTATTGAATTCTGTCTGGTGTCAATTAATCTTATTGATTAGAATTACATTTACCGTGGTTTATATAGATAGAATAGAACTTATGCTCAAACAATTCTAGCGTCATGAGGAAGTACATATATAAGAAAAAGCAGAATTTGGCTTTGGAATTTAACTATTAAAAATGCATATTCTAACATTTTGCTTATTTAAGATTCAGTACCATTGAGAATGCTGTTATATTAAAGTGGCGCACAGTTTCAAGCATGGATTTAAAGTCTTAATTATCGCCGAGTCTCTCTCTATGCGATCGAGTTTGTGACAATTAGAATGCGCATGGCTTGATTGTCGGATTGAGTAGTGAAGGCCGGGTGGGCACGGGTGGTAATGTGTGCATCGGTATTGGCATTCCATGGTGCTGCATCGGTAGAAGTAGTGAGTGGAGCGGTATTTGGCGCGTCTGCGTGAATAGTGCCGGCACCCCCTCAGTGGCGCCCGACTGCGCCGTCGTCAATGTCCTACAAATGCACTAGGCGAGAGCACACACACACACACACACACACTACCAAACCGACTCAACCCGATTGTAGTAGACTCGCTCCCTGGTGTAGAGAGATGGTGATGATGATGGTGTAGCGGTTGCACTCCACTCAGTGATCGAGTCGATTGGGCGCAATCGCGCGGCTCAGCACCACTGACACGAGGTGACGTCTCGCGCCCAGTTCTATCTGAAGAGTCGTGTGTCGGTCTGCTTGTCTCTCTCTCTCTCTCCCCCTCTCTCGCTATCTTTCTCTCATACACAACCTCGTAGCCTCTCATGCGTTCGTGCAGACTTCGATCAGTGCTGCCTGTCTGGCTTCCTTATAAAACCGAGAGCCAGTGAGCCGGCGGAAAGTCAGAGCCAAAGTCGCTGCATATTGTGAGCCATCAACAGACTCGCCAAGCGTCTCTCGCTATCCCGCTAGTCCAAGTGCCGATCTGCCCGAATCGTGCCCACGCGCCACCCGGCATCCGACAAGCCAAGTCGCACAGCTGTAGATTCTCTCCTTCTCTCTCTCTCTCTCTCTGCTCCCTTTTACACCATTCTTGGCTCGTTCTAAATTCTCTCACTCTTCCCACTACCGTTTCTCGATTCTGCCAACAATTTGAACCGAATCCAAAAGCTTCTTCGCGTCACACCAACTCCGGTTCTATCGTCATCGGTAAGTCATCGCGTAGCATTATTACGCGCATCGAGCTCTGGTCACTGACGTAAGTTTTTGGCAGAATTGCAGCAGAATCTCACGTAAAAATCTCGAGTTGCATTGGTATATAAGTCTAATCATCAGTTGTGAACTGACAAGATAGTAGACACAAAGCAAGACATCTCACCTCAAGACGAAGTTTAGCAATCTCGATTGGCGCCAAAAGCTACCCCCGCAACCTGTGTCGGTTGTCCCTATCTCCTTCTTACTTGACTTAGTGTCAATACTGATCGACGAAAGATGATGAGCGAACAACGCAAGAAGGTGAGTGTTGCATTTTGCTATTATTTTCCTCTTATCTAGTCCCCCTCTCTGCCTTTCATTCACTTTCCTCATATCGGTCTAGTAAATGTGTATATATATGTGTTTAAAATTAACCCTTGGTTTGATTGAGAAGGCCACCGTAGCCTATTTGTGATTATATAAAAAATGATTTTTCTAGAGAGGCTGATTTCAATGGCGAGGATATCATCATGACTCGATGCTTCGACAGTACCTATTTTTAGCATTGATTAAGTAGTGCTAATGTGAACTTGACTGGTGATGTCGAGTAATCTCCAGACTAGATCGACATAGTGATAGTGAGCAATGTCTCTCGGTGATGGCACACTAGCCAATTGGGTCTCCAATTCTGCATTTTCCATCATCAAATCAATCTCAAAATAGCTCAATTCTTTGTTGACATCGTTCTAGCTTGACATTGACTCACCAAATTTGCGACACGCGAAGTCGAGGCCTATTATCATTATCAAGGACGATAAGATAGACGCGAGGCGCGCGCTTACATAACATCGTGACATATTTATAGCATACAATTGACTCAAGTGACATCGCCGACAACAGATAACTTGCAAAATAAGGCGCAGTTTTTAGATTACCTAAACTTTGACATTTAGTAAAAATGGCGCGAACAGCGTGGAATAGAATGAATTGTGATGGTGTAGTGGTAGCGATTCTAGTGGCACTGGCGAAAACATTGAAATGGCCATCTCGGGGCATGCTATATGGGTGAGTGCCAGCAGAGAGATGTAGTCGTCTAGACATCTAGAGAGTGTGGCGGATGGGGACAAGCGCGGACGAGCGACCCACTGGCAGTGACCCAGTGCACCACATTACTCTGCTAGTCACTCTCACCTCTGCCATTCTCGCGACAGGCCATCACCGAGAACGATCCAGACGACCAGGCCACCGTGGCCTCGGTTGATGCTGACATGGATCACGAACACGAACTCACTGTATGTGTCTCTCACACTCACTCACTCCCTTTGCCTTGATGCTTGGTTTGCCTCACCCCATGTAGTGGCATTGAACGTAATTCTTAATGATACACTCGGCGTGTGTCTGCCTTGCTTGCTTGAGGCCAGCTAGATGTAGTTAGAGTAGTGTAGCGTAAGGCCATCCACTCTAGACGCCTTTCATACTGTCAAGTCTAGTGATAATAATCCCACTGACCATCGTCATTTCCCTATTTTGTTCAGGTTGATTTGGCCACCCGAGCCCTCGTGCTCACCGATGACCAACTGGCCAAGGTTTCCGATTTGCTGCTTAAAGAGCTGAACGAAGGTTTGCGTCGTGAGACCAACCCGATCGCCAGTATCAAGATGTACCCCACTTATGTACGGGACGTGCCCGATGGAACTGGTAATTTATGATTCGATTAGTCAAGTTAGAATTATTCTAACAAAAATGACTTTTCATGAACCACAGAGAAAGGCAAGTTCATGGCCCTTGACCTCGGTGGCACCAATTTCCGCGTGCTCGTAATCGACATTGACGGTGATGACTTCAAGATGGATAACGAGATTTTCTCGATTCCACAAGAAATCATGAGAGGCACTGGGGAACAACTCTTCGACCACATTGCCGACTGCATGGCTCTGTTCATGGAGAAGCGTGGCCTAAAACAGTACAAGTTGCCACTTGGATTCACGTTTAGCTTTCCGTGCCGCCAGGAGGGCCTCACTAAAGCTCGCCTGGTAAGCTGGACAAAGGGTTTTTGCTGCTCTGGGGTGGAGGGAGAAGATGTGGTCACCCTGCTGCGCAAAGCTGTCCGCAAGCGTGGGGTAAGTTGTGATAGTAGCCAGTGACGTACTAATTACCAGTAATGGACTAATTGTGTTTGCTCTCGGTAGGACATCGATATCGACGTGATGGCTGTGGTCAATGACACCACTGGCACGCTCATGTCATGTGCCCACAAGAATCGCCAGTGCCGCGTCGGCATTATCATCGGCACAGGCTTCAACTCGTGCTACATGGAGAACCTGGATAAGGTGGAGTTGTTTGATGATGACACTCCTGGCCCGAACCAAGTGATTGTCAACACCGAGTGGGGCGCGTTCGGTGATAACGGCGTGCTCGATTTCGTGCGCACTGACTGGGACGATGAAGTGAACACTTACTCGCTGAACAAGGGACGCCAACTGTAAGTGCCCATGCACTGAGGCTTACAGCCACCATGCTGACTGAGCCACATGTGGCAATCGCAAAACTAACCATGCACTCGTTGTTCTTATTTTCTTATTAGCTTTGAGAAGATGATCTCCGGCATGTATATGGGCGAATTGGTTCGCAGCGTGGCCGCGTGCCTCACCCGCAAAGGCCTTATGTTCGGTGGACAAGGCTCGGAGGAGCTTTTCACGCCACACATGTTCAAGTCAGCCTATGTCTCGGCGATCGAGGCCGACCCCAAGGGAGTGTACACCAACACCAAGAAAGCATTAGACGAGATTAATCTGCAGCACGCTAGTGTGGAGGACTACGAGAGCCTTCGGTTGATCTGCTCACGCATCTCGGTTCGCGCCGCCCACCTCGCCTCGGCCGCCATCGCTACGTTGATTAACCGCCTGAAGCGGCCTCACACCACGATCGGTGTGGACGGATCGGTGTTCAAGTACCATCCCAACTTCAAGGAGTTGATGGACAAGAAGGTGTCCGAGCTCACCAACCCGGAGTACAAGTTCGAGATAATGCTGTCCGAGGACGGAAGTGGACGTGGCGCGGCACTGGTCGCCGCAGTGGCCGTACGCCAACAAGAGGAACGAAGCCGAATGGCAAGGACAAAACGGATCTCGGTGGTGAACAAGCCAGTGCTCGAGCCCACGCTCGCTGCCGCTAACTAGACTCTTATCGCCACTCACTCGCCATCAAACCACAACACACATTCATCATTTTCATTTTCATAGTTTTATTTTTATAATTATTTATTTTTTAATTTTATTTTTAATTTGCATATAAACTCCCTAGACCACGTATTTCAATTTATATTGTATTATGTGCTTGACTAGCGCTTAACATGTCCACACTTCACTCAAATGCTGTCCACAGAATTTCTCTTCATAAAACATTGGCCATCACTGACTCTCTCTCTCTTTCTCTCTCTCACACACACACATACACACCCGATAACTCACCCTTCACCATCTCAAGCTCGGAAAGTTTTGTCAAACTAAACTGGCTTGTGCGCAATTGTGATCGACAGATCGGAAATGTATTTTTTAAATGATGATTCTCTTCTCTTGTTCCTTGATTTTTCTTTCAAATACAAACGATCTATATATTATCTTTTCTTTTGCTGAGTGCTCCATTGAATCAAGCAGTACATTTCAATCACTTAGTTTTATATTTTCTCCTTTCTCTATATTTTCTTTACTAGACATCATTGCTTTTCTCCAAGTATATATAGTTCTATTGATAATTAATATAGGTTACAAATTTATAAAACTGTATCTTATTTTTTAATATAATTTTAAAATTGTGAATGTTATTTATTTTATTAAATAATTGGTGTGAAAAAGATACTTGACGATTCAGTCCACACAAAACTTAGCGATATTGCATAACTTTCCATTTCTCTTTCTTTCTCGTGTAACCCTATCATTTTTGTTGTTTTTAAACAATCTACAGACAAAAATCAAAACATCTAGCAATAAATTTATTGAAATATAATAAAATATATATATCCTTTTTTAATAAAAACGGTTAAATAAAGGGGTAGTGGTGTTAGGGGTGATTTTTGTATAGCGTTAGTTGTTTGAGTGGGGTAGGGGATTAGAAAAAAGCCTAACCAATACCTCACAAAAGGAGGAGGGGGGTGAACAAACAAACTAACGCTAGGGGTAATCGTCGATTGGCTCTTAAAAACGTTTTGCCATCAACAGCACAACTACCTAACTTCCCTTCGATTACTATTGTTCCTCACAAGTTACATCAATTAAAAATAAGATTTTCAGTATATGCAAAACTTATTTTCGCACTATCTCACTACAAATTCTGTACCAAACTTAAAAATATGGGTCTAAACTTAACCAGGATTTTTGTTCGAAAACTTTTTCATACACTGATTTGTGTAACTGCTTTGTGACCATGGTTTTCAATGTTGCCGCAACAATTTATAATTAGAAATTTTAAAATTAATAAACTGATGTGAGATTCAATAGGGGGGTTTGCGAAACCACACCATTACCTGAGGGGGTAGGGGTCTAAAATTTTGGCTTTTTCACCAACGCTATACAAGAATAGCCCCTTACTCTCGAAGAATTGATGGGAATAGTGTGTGCAATTAAAGACACATGCAAATGTAATTTGAATGCAGCCCTTTGCAATGTCGTTCAATAATCGTTAGTCACTTGGGTTTGTTTTCTCTCTCGAGTCAATGTCGTTTGGTGGCCGTCACCACGTGGTGCTGTCTGGTTTAATCTCATAAAAATGTTACCGCGGTGGAGGTGCAGTAGCACCAAAATTGCCTCCCTCCTCTCTCAATCTACTGGTCAAGGGGTTCATAGAGTTATAAAAAATAGAAGAAAAAACGGGGGAAGGGTCCTCACAACTAGAGACTTATGAAAATATATTCCTGCTTGTACAAGTGAAAGTACAATTATTAAAGTAAACAAAGAATAAAGCCTGCCTGGTGCCTCTCGTTATCGGAAATATGCTTAGATATCACCTTGGCCGAATCGGCGAGGCAGGGAGTCTTCAACCTCGAATTCTAACTTGTGGCTATTGTGAATCTCAATTTGTGGTAGTGGTGGACCAACTGGTGAGCGCGGTTGGCTAGTTGGTGCGCAGTGTGCCCCATGGTGCCCTAGGGACTGGTGGTGTGCGCGTTCTATGGCCTGGTGGCCTCCACAAGTGCATTGCCCTTTGGACTGCTCAGGGGCATGCAAAGTGGCAGACGCACCAGTAAGGTACTGTCTCCAAGGGCCACCACAACTCGACTCAAGCGAGGACCCCCATAAAAGGTCGCACACCTTAGGTTCCGATCACACTCGCACTTTGCTCACCTACCCTTTCATACCACGTCATGGAGCCCTTTTCGCGTAGTCTCGCTGCTGATGCTCTTCTCCAACTGTCTTCTTCGCCAAAGTTGCTGATTAGCGCTGATGATCATCCTACAACGTACACATTTCCATTAGATCTCTCTAAAAGGCCGGAAGAGGATGAGTCAGAGCCGGAGAGTGCAATCTTGATGAGAAGCCAAAAGCAACCGGAGAAGTCAGTGTCCTCTTTGATCGAGACCATAGAAAAACGTGAACCAGGTGGTGTCATCTACACGATCTACAAGTGCAAGTTCTGTGGAGATGAGTTTCGACACAAACGCTCATGTGGCCGTCATGTCAACTGCAAGCACGCTCTTTTCACATGCTACTCGTGCAAACAATGTCCCAAGGTATTTGGTCGAATGGACCACCTGAAGATCCACATGAGAGTGCATTCCAATTCGAAGGGATTTCCCTGTAACTATTGCAATTTTGGTTATAAAACACAAGCTGGTAAGTTATTTGATTCAACAAGATTTGAGTAGAGATAACCTCTTCTCTAGCCCTACAGGCTCACATACATCGCATCCACCACAAATTGGCGCAGAACAAAGAGGGCAAGTGCAAGCAACTAGTTGACCAGGAGCTCGAAGAAGCAGTGACCAGTGATCAGCACAAAACAGTGGTACCACCTCTCACCCAATCCTCACCATCTTACCACATTGATAGAATGCGTAAGTAACCCTAAAGCACAATGAACGACTTGTATTCTAACTCACCCTCTGTTTATATAGTGCACGAAGGACGTGACTTTTATTTTCAAGCAAAGTTGGACCTGTATAGAATTTCTATTTCGCCTCAATTCTGAATCGATTCATCAAATTTGAAAACATTTCTTTCTAAACTGCAATGTAAAATTATGCTTATAACCCTTACACTTTTATTGTAAGAAATGAATTGTATAAAATGAAATTATTATTATGATTAAAGTTGTTTACATAAAAGTCGCCTTACCTTGAATTGTTCAATTAAAATATCCAAATGATGACATTTGCGATTGAGATTCAAGTTTCAGTGAGGTAACATTGTTAAGATAAGCAGTGCTATTTTGTGTTGTATTGCGAATATTTTGAATAAGATATTGAGAAATATAGCTAATTCGTCAAGAAAGAACAAGTAGCAATCGAGTCAACGTTATCCACAGTGCAACTCGTACTCTGTTTATTCTTGATGACGAAAAATAATAACACACTCTATGAAAAGTTGTCCTATTGATTTATGTCAGGCACGAAAACAAAAATTCTAAATAATTTTAATAATGAGGTTTATTCAAAAACAAGTTATCCTGTTAAATTTACCAATATTCATAATCTAAAAAATATAAATCCAGCAATTTTTTGAAGGATATATATAAATAATAAAAATGTTGAAAACATTGTTCGGAACAAAATTGTTCGAAAACTATTTCGATTCAAGTGGCTCACCATGCAATGCATTTTAAGCTGTTCCTTGTGTCGACATGTTGGATTGTGTGGAATGTGCTCGCGAGCACACTTCTTGTCTGTGATTGCATATTCTAATGGATCGATCTACCAAGTCCGATCCGAAAACGGGCTCGGTTCACTGTTCGCGAGCTCACACGCGAGTGCATAATCCAACTCAAGCTTACCAATGCAACAAGTGCAACAGAAGCTTTGAAACCTTGGTGATGTTGTCTCACCACTATGTTCAGTGTAGGGTGAAACGTGAATCGTGTGATTCGCTTGAATCTCTCTCGCCTAGTAAGAAGATCAAGGTTGTCCATGTTTCACCCTACTCGACGGTCATTGCGGCTAAAACTTTGAAACGAGTGACAAACTGTGAAGTTGTTCGAGCTTCTTCGCCAGTTATGCATGCCATTTCTTGGAACGCTCAGAAACAATCGGTCAACTATTGTGGAAAGGTGATTCAAAATCACTCAGAACCAGAGGTGATTCAGAATTACTTAGAACCAAAGGTGATTCAAAATCACTCAGAACCAGAAGTGATTACTATTGAAGACTCGGACGAAGAGGACATTGAACCAGAGAAATCGGTAGGCAAGCAACTAGAACAAAACTCGCCTTTATTGTTTGCATCAGTTTCGGAAACTTCAAATGATGATAGTTCAAGTGAAACTACTATCATGGAGATTGACGAGGAGTCTGATTTGATTATCGAAAATTCCAACGAGGAAACTTCTGATGCATCTCATGTTCTTATTCTATTGCCAGCTACCAGTGGCATAGAGAATGAAGCCAAAAGCCAAGCACAAATTCCAAGAGATGAACAAAAAATTTTCGAGTCTTCTCGGAATGATCAACCGTTTCAGAACTTATCGTATTATCAAAGAAGTTCAACAAACTCAAGCCATGAGCATAACGTTTTTGAATCGAAAGTCTCAACTAACATTCCGTTTTACCATGAGACTCAAACCTCGTACTCAAATTGTAATAATGTCGATTATGGTCAAGTGAGCAAGCTTACGCATGCTGGTTGCAAGATTTCTTTCTCGCAGTCATCATCGGAGTGTTTGCCTCTTGGTACTTCACAAACCAAACCTGGTAAGGTCGACCAAGAACATCGTTATCCAGAGATTGGTAAGAAACAGACTAAAAGAAGCTCTCTTTTACTAAAGGTTTACACTTTTCTCTATATGGCTTTTGCCAGCTTTGCTTTTCTTGTTTATTACGTAATCACTCATTTTGCAGCTTAATAGCTTAGTTTACATTTTTGTTTTTATGATTTTGACCTTTTATATTCTTGATGGTGATTATTAATTAGAAAATAAATTTGTTTTGTTTTAAATTAAAATTATATGATAACGGCAGTAAACATTGGTTGAAAAGGGTGTCACTCTTCTACGTTATCGAGAATTTCTTTGGCGCATAAATTTTTATAGTATTGCCGATCAATTTTTCCAATTCCAATGTATTTGATTTGATCAATAAACACGATGCCACCGCGAAGGCGTCTTTGGTAGCCCATGGAATCTATAATGGGATAGCCAGAAGAAGATGAAATTGGTGTGTCTGTTAATTAGTCAATTGATCTAGTTTACCTGCAACGTATTGTTTGAGTTGATCAATAGAAACATTGTCAAAGCCTGGTTTGAGTGCGATGTAGGCCCGAGGGACATAGTTGTATTGGCTGTGCTTGACCGCAACCACAACCGAGCCACGGACCGCTGGGTGAGTGGCGAGGAAGCACTCGATTTCGGCAGGGAACACACTCCATCCCTTGAATTTGATGATCTCCTTGATACGATCGGTGATGTGCAGATTGCCCTGGGCATCCACAAAGCCAACGTCGCCTGTGTGAAACCACCCGTTCGAGTCGATGGCTTCGGCTGTTTGTTCCGGTTTGTGGAGATACTTGGTGAAGCAGTACACCCCCCGCAGACACACTTCGCCCGATTCGCCTTGTGGCACTGCTTCATCGTTTGATAAGTTGCGAATTTTAAGCTCAATGCCAGGTATAACTGGGCCAACATTGCTAGGAACGGTGCCTTTCTCGTTGGTACTGGCCGAAATGAATAGAAATTCGGTTGACCCATAGCCTTCAGACAGTCAAGTATTGAGCATTAAGTATTCACCACACTGATTGCTTTTTTAACTTACATTCCACAATTTTGATTTTGCATTCTTCTACCAAGGCCCTAGCAGTGGCTTCGGGAAATTTAGAACCAGCCGTGAGGGCCATTTTGAGCGATGAGAGATCGTGTTCGGGTTTTCGATTTTGCACCAGATGAATCATCACATTGTTGGCTCCAAAAATGCGACCCACTCGGTACCGTTTGATCACATCAAACATGGTGGATAGATCGTTGTAGTTGATGATAACCGTGGTGGTGCGTTGCAACATACTGGTCAGCATAAGAATAGTGCCACTCACATGACCGAAAGGGAAAGCCAACATCATTGTAAGATCTTTGTACTCTTGCATCGATGGGGCTCGTCCAAATTGGATCAGATTACTCATGATAGAGCGGTGAGTGTGGCAAGCACCTTTTGGTTTGCCGGTGGAGCCCGAGGTGTGTACGATTAGCATGAACGAGTCGAGGCCAACTGCAAAGTGTGGCACATGCTCCACTCGTGCCGAGTGATGCTTGCTCACCAATTGGCCATAAGTGAAGAAAGACTCGCCATGAGTGCTGGTTATTGCGTCATCGAGCACTACCACTTTGGTTCGCTCGAAAATTGACTTCCACTGCGGATCATCCATGAGTCGCTGTATCACTGGCACTCGCTCGAGGTCGACGAACAGTACTCGAGCGCGTGTATCTTCCACCATCTGGAACACCTCGAAGGGTCCATTGGCTGGAGGCACCGGCGTGTAGGGCAAACCCAAGAGAAGAGAAGCAGAGATGGCCACTGCCACCTTAATGGTACTCTCGCTGAAGAAAGCAAGAATATCACCTTCTTCGAGATGAATTGAACTGAGAAGACCACTGGCCAGAGCATGTGTTTGTTGCTCTAGTTGGCCAAAGGTGATCTCCTCTCCCGTTGCACTCTCAATCTATAGACAACCGAGCATGAAAATCAACACCAAATCATTGATGACTCACCAGAAAGACTCGGTTGGCAACCTCTTGGTCAATGGGATGCCCAAAAGCATGACAACCGACCGGCTCCAATGGAATTTCCTCGTTGTTGTGCGACATCTTGCTTGTATACTTTTCTTGAAGAGATGTACGTAAATGCCTTCAACATTGATCAGGTCTGGTTTAATATCTGAAACATCACACCAGACTTGGTCTTGGTCTTTACATTGTATCATGCGTATGGCAAATGATTAAGATATCAGCAGCATGATATAAGCAGCGAAGATTTCATTTGTTTGTTCGCAACTTGTCAATCATTTGTCGAATCATATTTTAATTATACAGTAATATTAGTCGTTGAAAACTGATGATTGTCATGTACAAACCGATAATTGTCATTTATTTTTTCATCTTTTAGATTAAGCTGAGAGCTTTATTTCGGCCACAAGGTGCTCGAATTGTACTGTTTACTCAAAATCATATCATGTGCCAAAGTTCAATTGGTGTATGATGAAATCAAGTAGAAATCGCTGAGCAAGTACAAATCTTAGTGCTATCTCGGATTTAAGAATTTTATTTTTTTAATATAAGACAATAATTATTTCTTTGTGTACAAAGTTGCAAAGACCGCAATCTCAACTTGATCTTGACTTTCCTATTAGCGACTATTCCGTTTATTCCCGTTTACATTGATCATCGTGCTTATATCTTTGATATTAGTGAAAAAACAATCGTAGATATTGCTAAGGAGAAAAAACCAAATTGCTATCACTATTTTGTCTTGCTCTTATCATAAACGCTTTCCTTGGTTATCTTGTTGGCCCTTTCTTTATTCTTCGCCGACCTAACAGTTTTCAAATTAAATCGTCTCGGATGCTTGGTTTTTAAACCTAGCAATGCAACCAGAAAAGAGTATATCTCAGTGTCGATTGGAATGAACAAGCTAAAATGAAGTTGGTTGTTTCCACCGTATATATATATATATATTTACAACAAATCATCATAGAAGAATTAGAGTTAATAACAAAATAGACTAGAGTGTATCAGCTTGGTTCAGTCAACACCGCTAATGGCGCGGATAGCTCGGTCAGTCTGTTGCTGGTCCATGGTTCGGTACGAGTGGAGATAGAGATCGAAGGAGGCCATTCCCGAGGAAATCCGTCTCAGTACACTCGAATAGTTGGTCAGTTCGGCCAGTGGTACATAAGCCAACAGATGTCGAATGTCCGGTTGTTGTTGTTGAGCAACCAGAGTGTCAGGTTGGCCAAACTCAGCCCGACGCATACTAAGATCTGAGGTGACCGGACCGAGGTACTGCTCTGGAGTGACTATCTCGAGCCGCATGATTGGCTCGAGAAGAACTGGGTTCGACTGGCGCAGTGCTTGTAACACGCATTCGGTGGCAGTGTGGGTGATGAAGGGTAACGTAGTGCGTCGGGTGGTGGAGAAGCCGTGCAGTAAGACATCTACGTCCACTACCGGAAAGGAAAAAAGTGGACCGTGCTCCAGAGCCTTGAATACACCAGTTTGGATAGCTTTGAGATGCCACGGGCGCAGTTGACTTGCCAAATTGTTCTCCTTCGTGTTGACCACTTTGATCTGTAGGTCTTTGAGACGACGTATTTCACTCGTCTTTGACCTGGCACTTGGTCTGATTTCAAGTTCAATCGAGACCTGGTTAGCCACGCCACCGATTGTACGATTCTGATCAAGGCACACTTTTTGTGGTTCAAGAATCGACTCTTGGTAAGAAACTTGTAGCCTCCCAGTACTCACATCAATGCGATATTCGCGTTGAATACGATCCTTGATAATCTGCAAGTGAATTAATTATTAAGCTGTTTAATTACCTTCATACACTGACCTCAATATGAAGTTCGCCCATACCCTTTATCACCATTTGATTGGATTGTTTATCATGCGTAACCTTGAGCGAGGGATCTTCGCGCTGAAGTTGTTCCAACGCTATTTCCAGTTGTTTTAACTTGGATATTGAAGGAGACTCAAGAGAACAGTAGAATACTGGATCAGGCACTTCAATTCCCGCCATCAGTAGATCAGTCTTGTTAGGTTTGCACAATGAAACTTTAGTTTTAATAGAATATATATATTGAATATAAATCTTACCGGGTTATTTTGCTCCATATGAACCAGAGTGTCCCCGGTGATCGCTTGGTTAAGTCCACTCACTGCCACGATATCACCGAGACGCACAACAGGTGCCTCTGTGCTCTGGACACCCTTCTCGAAGCGAATCTCACTGGAAATGTCCGCAAAGTGATCGGCAAACGGACGGTATATTCGGGTAATCTTCTCGTTCACCTGTCGGCTAAGATTGTAAACCATCTGGCCTGGTTGCAACTCTCCCGAGTAGATCCGCAGATAAGTGAGTGGGCCGAGCCGACGATCATAGGTAATTTTGAAGGCTAGTGCACATAGTGGGTGTGTCTGCTCGCAATAGCTTTCGTAAAGCTGTCGAGAGCGTTCCGTCTCCAGTGGACATGGCAGGTAGTGTACTATGGAGTCAAGCAGAGGTTGCACACCTACTTTGCGGTAAGAGGAACCACACAGTACAGGGAAAGCCAACTGCTCAATGCATACCTTGCGCAAAGAACGTTGAATCTACCAATACAAAAAACAGGAGTTTCTGAGATCTGAAGTAAAGTAAATTGGAATTCGTTCATACCTCTTTGGTAGGAACTTGATCAAGATGATCGGTGGAAAGCATTAGTTGTGCTAGATCACTATCAAGATCACTGAGTTGGCCGATTAGTGTTTCGCGTCCTTCACTTAACATCTCCTTGTAGCGTTGTTCTTCATTGGACTTGAGGAATGGCTCCAAATCGTCAGATGGGGAAAGCAGGGGTTGAGCGAGGAAGAGTTTGCCTTGCTCTGTGGTGCTGAGATCAGCTGGCCAGTGGTAGCACACGCCACTGATCAAATCGAGTAAGCCAATTAATCTATTCTCTTGGTAGAGTGGCTCATGTAGCAGCAGTGGTTGAGCAGAAAGTTTCTTTTGAATCGACTCAAGACACAGTGATAGCGATGCATTCGGCTTGTCCATCTTGTTGAGATAAATTAACCGCGGCAGTTGGTATCGGTTGGCTTGTTGCCACACTTTGATGGTTTGTGCTTGTACACCAGCCGAACTATCGAGAATGACCACTGCCGAGTCGAGTACGGAGAGTGAGCGTTCTACCTCAAAGGTGAAATCCACATGACCAGGCGTGTCGATGAGATTGATGCGGTGGCCAAGCCAATCGATGGTAGCCGCTGCGGAACTGATGGTGATGCCACGCTCGCGTTCCTGGTGCATCCAATCCATCACCGTGTCACCATGGTGCACTTCGCCCATCTGGCTGGTGAGACCCGAGTAGTAAAGCATCCGTTCGGTAGTGGTTGTCTTGCCGGCGTCGATGTGTGCCACCAGGCCAATGTTGCGAAACCTCCCACCAAGTTCAACATCACTCTTCTTTGTGCCAATATGTCTAGTCATTAGCCGATGAGACCGTCGCGGCACCACGAGCCACCATCTTGCCAAGACAGATACGCGATATAAGCTCATCTTAACCACAGGTATCACTAATGGCAACAATATTCATGGTAAACATCACAAATCACCCGGCACCGAGAGAGCAAGCACGTGGGACTGGATTGTTATTGCTTGTTGTTTGGGTGACTGTCGAGAGATGGCACTAGTTGACAATTTTTTCTATTATATGAGCTATCGGGCGAGTGAGTTAAATGTTGGCACCACTATTACCAGTGTTCGATAGTTTTATAGAACATTTCCAAAACAGCATAACGTCAAAGTTAACTTTTTTTCACTTGTTTCACTTGATTCATCTTATCATTACGGATCTCAAATTTTACGCAAATCAACATGGATCTGGATTTTTGGAATTTCATTACCGAATCGGATCCATTTGCGAGAGTGACCAAAATGTTGTTGATGGCGATGGATCCCACGACACAGCCTCGCAACCCACAACTCGATTCATGTCTCTCGCGAGTCTTTCGCGATCCAAAAGAGCTGCAAACCAAGGAGGAGATTGAGCGTCACCAGCTCCGACTTTACATCGTGGCAATTCATTTGGCTCTCGAAAAATCACTACCATTTGTGTATCGCGATTGTAATGCTTTTTGGTACAATATGGACAAGTTTTATGAGAAGTTCTATGACTCTATTTTATCACTTGCTGAGGAGCATGTTAAAGAGAAGTATAAGTGTAACTCGAAGGATTTTGACCGAGTTTACCGAATTGTGAATCAAGGCATTTTTGAGAAGCGTGAAAGATTTCATGAGTCATTTATATGCGAAGTAAAGGATGAACTTTATGATGAAATTCGCAAGGAGATGAGTGATGCCCTTTACGTGGCTCTGGTTTTGCCCTCAATGGCGAAGAGTAATTTGTTATATGACACCGAACCCATACCTGTTCTGGCGATGTTATTTCGATATGTCACTTCTGCTGGCGAAATTCATGAGCGTTACTGGGGCCAAAACGGTCTTGACGACGATCCATCTGGCACAATTATCAGCCTTGTCGACTATGCCATTGAGGAGTTTGGACTCAAAGATAAACTTGTAGCTCTGTGCGTAGATGGCTTCAGCATGAAGTACACTCACTTGGACCAGTTGGCACAAACTTTGGTCGAGCAACATCCCAAAGTTTGTCTGTCCGAAACTAGCTCATTGCATCGATTTTTGCTTGGCCAGATGCGCCAATTTGGACCATCTTCTGTAAAATTGGCTGATTATCTTACAGAGCTCAATAGTCTTTGTGTGTTCACTCTCATTAATGAAATTTTTTGATTTCGAGAAATTTAAATAAAATTTTTTGATTTCGCTAAAAATCATAATAAATATTGATATTGAAAAAAAACAGTAATTTC
>DVQH01000770.1:0-18226 GCA_018231625.1 Papilio phestus | reverse complement strand
GGGGGGGGGGGGGGGGGGGGGGGGGGGGGGGGGGGGGGGGGGGGGGGCAGGGGCGAGGGATGCAGAACGTCCTGAATGCACAACGCCGCGCCGCTTCCGCATTCGTTAATGCAAAAGCGGGCGCAGACTTCAGGTGTACATTTTCAGCGCCGTGTGCTTTATATTCGATGCTAAGGCGTTCGTCTTTGTGCAGTGTTGAGCCTTAATTATTATTACATTTATCTTTCCTAAGTTTTAATATGCGTTCGTGCAGCGGCTTACAATGGAAATATTTTATCTTGTACATAAAAATATTTATTCATAAATGTTTCACATGTAATATTTATTACAACTGTATTTATATAATTCACAACTAATATTCATTTCATTAACATGGCGGCAAACATCACTTTCTCATTTGTCTTACAATCTAGTTAGGTTTGAAATAGACAGTAAATTATTTGCGTCAACATAACGAAAATGCGGCATACCTACATAATCCTTTAAGGGCAAACATGGTACAGTACTGAAGTTAAGTTACAGAACTAGTAAATTATTTATTAATTTGTTGACTGTGCAGATTATTATGAGTCAGAGACTAGTTTATCGATCCTAAGTTCCCGCGAGCAAACATATCAGAGCATTCCCTTGCTCTTTTTTCGCAATCCGCTCTCTCTATATCAGAGCAAAAGGAACAACCCGCGGCTTAACAATTCATTATTGCGTTGGTTTATTTCGGCTTCATTAAAATCGCATTAGGATTAATTTTTCTCGTCCCCGTTTTAATTCGCAGTCCGCTAGGGGATCTCCGCTGGTCGCCTGCAATCAACCATTGTCAATATTTGTTTAAATTTTTACCTGCCTCTCCGAGTTTTGGGTCTCTATATACAAAATACAAATACAAATTGTCTCCCATTTATTATGTCTCCTAAATCGAAAAATAACATTTAACTCAGAAATTCTATATTATTTTTATTTTGTATGCGTAATGATTTATGTAAATTTAATTAGCAAGTTAATGAAATATACTAGAAATAATTGTCATAAAATTGTTATTACTAGGGGACACAAACATTAAGTAAAAATTGAGTTTGATTGCCTTATATAGTGCATAAACTAACAAAGTAATAAAATGAATAGGTATAAAAACTATGATAACCACAACTTGTACAATATTAAATATAAATCAATTCTAAACTTAACATACCTATTGATTTTTCCTTCAATTTCCTTTGTAATATAGATGGTTGTTTTGCGTTAATTAATACTTTATAATAATAAGACAACTATTAGTATTGAGTGAGTCGGAACAAACGAACGTAAATCGATATTTTTCTCGAATCGATGCACCGAAGCCTCACGATATCATTCGCACGCGATACCCCGCGGTCCCCGGCATCCCCGACCCGCCTGCGCCCGCGCGGCTGCCAGCCAATATCTACAATATTATTAATTCAGGCATATTAATAAAGGTGTCGAGTTACGACCACACTGTCGCAGGAAGCACGCCCCGGTGAGCCATTTCAACGAAAATAATCCTCCGCCCGATTCGATTCTTTCATTAGTGATCCACGAAAAGACGTTTAAATTTTATATCTAAATCATTATGAACTTATTAAATCTTCCAGACAGAAATAGCAATCACTAAGTTAAAATCCCTACCGATACAAAAAAAAATATAAAATAAGTAAGTCTAAAATTTATTGATTGTAATCTCAAAGATAACTTAACAAGTTAGTTGCTCTAAACAAAATAATTTAAATAATGTATATATCCAAAAAGTTTTTGTCTTAATTCAAACTACGATAATTCAGCCGAATGAATCAGTGACAGATTTTCGCTAGCAACTTGACGCTGGCCGCGACTCGCGACCCTTGCGATCTTATCATAAAGGCGAGCCATCAGATATGCAGAGGTGAAGACGAATGGTTGCCAGTGAGATATTGCTTTATAGACAACTTTATTACGATTGAAAATTCTACGCCGCTAATGTCTACACAATTTTAATTTTACACAAATATGTATTTTCGATGATTTATGTTAAAGTCTTAAATAGAAGTATACCCAAATTGATAGTGAGAACGTTAATTTAAAACTTAATCATGTGTTAGTTTATATTTTTCAACAATGTTACATTGAATAGGTATAGGAATAAAACTGTAGATATTTAGAGTTTGTAATCAATACTTTTACAATCAATAAAAAATTTATTAAGTCCCAAAACATCGGTATGTCCTAGCAAACGTGACAACGCTCCTAGTGACAGAACACAATCATCGTTAACTCGCGACTGCTGTTGTTCACAGTTTACGACACACATCTACACTGTCCTAAATTAAGAAATACTACCTTTCGCCCGCGACTCCGTCTGCGCGGTATTAGAAAAAAACAAATGCAAGTAGCCTATGTGTTCTTTCAGACTATCCTCTACGTCTATGCCAAATTTCATCGAAATCCGTTAAGCCGTTTACGCTACAACCTCTAATAAACATCCATACATCTAAAATTTCGCGTTTACAATATTACTAAGATACAATCGTTTCAACCCGCTTTATTGGAACATTATTCTTAAATACGTATTAAATACAATCAGTTATATAAACTTATTATTTTGTTTCATTACCTCTTCATTTTTGGACTTAAAATAAACCTTTGTGCGTATTTAAAAGAATAGGAAAACCTTGATTATACGGCTGACAAACAAAACTTTTTAAATTGAAACTATTGCAGAGGATTGTCTCTGAATGTCGTAAAATAATCGCCTGGATTCGGGGGCTGTAGCACGAAGTGTGCGTAGAGTTTCACGCTCCGTAACTCAGCAGTATCGATACGTATAATAACCAGTGGAATGGTAACTATAAAGAGAGATTGTATTTTTTTACTAACGTCGTAAGAACTCGGAACACCCGGCCGGCCCTTTGATCGTTTTGATAAAAGCGTCTGCGATTTTCTTCTCTTTTTTCATAACAACAAAATCTCTGTTTTATTATGATTGCGAAGGTAAACATCGCTAAGGAATGTTATGGTAAAACATACGTTCAAGTATTTAATTTTTATGTTGCTTTAAAACTAGATACTGAATATTGCAATTGCTAAACTTCTCTTTTGTAAAGATTGCCTCAATGATTAGTAATGAATGTGTTTATTTTAAGTTTTGTTCAGTAAAAACATATATGGTACACATAGAACTAAAAAAGACATTTCTATTTCTGGTTAGATTTAAATCATCGACAGCTTACTCTCAACTCAAAAACAAAACATTCCCAAGTTAAAAGACTGTCAAAAGGCTACTGCAACCGCCTACCATAACCAGTGTATAGCAAGCCCGTAGCAAAGGTCACTCGTAGCTCATAACTTAAAACCCCCCTTCGTCCGACAAGAACAATAATCCGTACAATTTTAAGGAAAATGTTTATCGCAGGACCCACTCGCCTCATAAATTTTGCGCCGGCCCAAATAAAACAGAGGAAATAGATAAAACGGCTAAACGACTGTCAACGGACTTATATCGTACATTGGCAATACTTATGGGACTATGCTTTATTTGTGGACTGTCATTAAGTGTTTTTATTACTTTATGTATGAATGTAATTTTATTCTCAGTTCAGTTCTTTCGTTATTCTTTAGATTCCTCTTAATTCTTTCATTTAAGTTGGCAATACACAAACAATCTTGATCAAAGATAAGGAACAACTCTTGCTTTTTTCTGGACCTCGTATGAAGTAGAAAAGTGAAAAATATAATTCAAATAGATTATGACTTCAAACATCAGGGCTTCGACAATCCGCTGCGTCATTGCGGAATAGATCCGCATCCCTCCGGCGCGAGAACATACGCTCAGATAAGCGATGCATCGTATCTCCCAGCGCATTATTTCATACACAACTATCGGAAAGCCATTCCGACTGTGTCTGATTTTATTCTAGGCAATTTATTTTCAATAAAGAACTATAAAAAAGACTTATCTAAATGGCGCGGCCGCCACCAAGAGGGGAGCGCTTGTCATAAATGTCGATTCATATTTACGTTTTATTAAACTACTGAGAGGAGAAACGATGGCTTCGGAACATCCTATTGATTCGTCACAATTACAAGTTGAGATTGTTTTAAAATTGATTCATAAGGCAAAATAGCATATTGCACGATCTTTCTTATTTAATCAATGTTTTTCATCAAGTTGATATTTGTATATCCCGTTGTATACTTTGTTGTTTGAGGTATTACAGAATTAATATCTTCTATACATAGTACGACAACACAACGCACGCATCTCCACTGAACTAATCAAAGACCTGTTTATAACCGAGCCAATTGATTCTGTAAACTTTTATGGTTTCTCGATAAAACAACATAGTAACAGTGAGGCAGACATAATCGGAAGGGGCATAAAAAACATCTCGCCTTTCATTATTGATAAAAAATCCAGTCGTTACACCTCAGGGGCAAAAATAAAAGCCGTCCCGTATAAAGTACCTGTCTAATTATCAGCACTAAAAACAGCAATTTGAATGTTTAACTGCTATCGTTCAACGCTCATCGATACATAATGCAGTATCTGGCGATCATCTATAATTTATCTGTGGAGACATCTGACGGAGCAACAAGAAAACTTATTACCATACCTCCTTTTTGAAACGGACAAATATTAAAAAAATGAAATTGCAAACCACATTAGAGGGATCGGAATTTAAATTTGTACAAGCACACCGACTCATTTACATGTTATTCGTAGCGCAAACCCTAGGGGGCCGTATCAGCCATTTATGAGCTGAAAGTATTAAAGAAAAGAACTGGATACGTATAAAAGATAGATATAATAATAAGAAAAAGAAGGCGCGTGCAAGAATACGGCTCGCGGCGACCGAGCCCCGCGGAAAGCGGCATTGTTCCGTGACTTTTTAAAAACGGAACAAAATGAACGAGGGGAAGGAAATCGGATGAAAATATGAAAAGAATACACGGTATATACTCGTACGTAAGGTGAAACGGAACGGCGCAGCGGCGAGATCGGTCGCGGCGCGGCGTCCGCAAATATAATTTGCATAGCCAAGTAGTCCAACTTTTGTCTGCGGCGGATGTTCCCAACCATATTCGTTCGTTACTTTTAACCGCACTCCCATTCTGTATCGGGCCGGAGTTTTTATTGCATTTTTTCCCCTTTGAATGGATTCCTTCAATATTTCGGTGGTTCGTTTTTATTCATACGCTCGGTCATCGAATTGTTTCGCTTCATATCGCGCGCTTTGAGTTCTGTTGCATTTCTATCATCATTGCTTTGCCTTTTGACTACACACGCGTGTATTCACATTTTGTTTCTGTTGTTACATACGACTTTTTACTTTTAATTGCTGTAAAAATTGTTCACTGTTTTTATTAATTGTTATTTGTGGGAAAATTACACGTCCCATAATGTTTACAACATTGTAAATAATTGTCATGCAGATTTCATACGATTATGATTATTAATAAAGTTTGAGAAATACAACAGAAACATGAAAACGACAAGTGTTAGTGTAACATATTTATGAGTATTGTACAGATTTGTAATATATGTACAACTCATTCCTAAGAAAAAAATAATTTATCGACGTGCCTAATTAAACAAAAGCCGCAAAAGGAACAATGAAACGATTAACATAATTCAAAGAGGCGATCAAGTGCTTTGAAATTAGAAGTATTGCCGGACACAAAGGGTTCGAGTCTTTGTCGAAAAGCGCCTCCCTGTGATGAAATAAAATCGATTATTACGATTCATCTTCGACTGGGAGCATGACTGTGGGAGCATTACTTCGGATTACAGGCCGCGAGCACAAAGCCACGCCGACCGGCCTCCACAAATATTGACTTGGAGAAACAATAGAAAATGCCGCGCTACTCCCCACCTATTGTATGAATACACCTGATAAGACGAAGATTGCCGAAGTCTAATTTTTATTGAATCATTTCGAATGTCCTCATTTTTAATGAAAATAAAAACGTTTAACTGCATATTCTGAACAAATTAAAAGATTATTATTAAGAACAAAATAAAAAGGTTTACTAACATTTAAAACTACATTGTAAATCTAGAATTGTATCATTTTATACTCTTTGTTATTCTCATAGTAAATAAACTTACCTTTTATGCAATAATTATATTAGACCAATAAGTTTGCTCCTCTCAGGATTTGAAGTATACGGTCTGCGAATTTAAACAAAGACCGAACCCATCCATCCTGACTCTTTCTAAATTCATTAAAATTTTAGTTCAATGAGCTCCAGTCCGGGCAGGTTCCGGTTAATTGATAACCACAAAAGCGTTAATACATATAAAGAGATGAAAGGTCCAAAAATAAGCTCCGATGGAGTGAAAAGGTGATTTTCAGAGGTGTTGGACTGATTCGATGTTCGGACTCGCCTCGACTCGGCCCGGTGAATTTTCCACCGGATGAGCCTTTACTCGACGCCGCTGTTTTAACGACTGATTACCTGAAAATTACCTTTTCCATCCTAATTAATAAACACGTAATTTCTATGTCATTTACAAAGGTACAATATTATATTTAGTATTTCAATCGACAAAGTTTTTAACTCAACTTACTAAATTAATAGATAAAAGCAATAAGGCAGTGATACTATTAATAGCTACGCTACATTTTTTTAGTTCAGGTAATCGCTATGATCAGACCCCAATAGATTTTCAAGAATAAATAATGTTTTTATATTCCTTTGAGATTCTCAAATTTTATATCTAACACAAAATACGCCATTTATGACATTTCAACTTAATTACGCGATGTGAAAAAGCAATTTGTGTCTAGACATAGTTAGGATTTCAAATAAAAAGGCTATTTATGGTTGTTCGCGTTATTACTGGCGGCAGTCGGAGGCTGAGATGACAAATGATGCGTGGGAGTCGCGCCCCCCACCGCCCCGCACCCCGCAGCCCGTACAGCTACAGCCTGGCCGCGATTCTCATTAGCGCTCACATTAATTAACTAGCAACATTTAAATGAGAAATTTTTAATTTGTCTTATTGTTTACAAGTTAACGCCATTCACTATGAAAATAATCTAAATTTAGGATTACCAGGTTCAATAATAGAAATGTGTTGAAAACGTAAAGAATATGGTAGATATCAATGAATTGAAACAATATGATACGTAAGATAAATGTAAAATTAAATTCGAAACGTTTCAAATTTTAATACGGATATAAGTTTTAGCTTTAATCAAATTTCTTATCGGTTATAGAGATTAAAGATCTTGCGAGTAGATAAAAGGCTGTACAGATATCTCGGCAGCTCCGCGCCGCCCCTCACCGGAGGCAGGGCGAATATCGAAACTTGCACACCGACTCAATCATTCGTCAATCCAACTCGCACACGATAAAGATGGAAATATCACTGCCACATAAGTGGGAAAGAAACGTCAATACCGGCCGATCATCGCTACATTATTACCAAAAGACGGCAAATGTGAATCAAAGGCATTACAAGTGTATAACAGATACAGAAAAGGCTACATTGTCCTAAGAGCGAGTGAGATGTTCGCTCCTCGAGCTTTCTCGCGAGTGTAGGAGAGTATAAACATTCATAAATTGCTTGCAGGAACATGGCGCACGAATTATGAGCGAAACCATTTATTTAGTCAGAGTTTTGTTTTGCTATGCGTGCCGGTATTCGCAGTAATTGTTGTTTCGATACGCCACGAGTCAGCGGGCTCGAGCTGAACTCTACCGGTCCTATTAATATTTATGATATACTGAAATACATGTAGTTGTATAAACCTGAAAGATACATTGAGTAATTGGAGATAGAATCAAGCAAATATATCGTAACTCGATCTCTAAATTCTCTAAGATAAGAGGATAGTAAAGTAAATAACTAATAATAAGTAACAACGATCAGTTTCATTTATACAACAGTTATTTACATAAAAGATTATACTTATTACATTAAAAGCATTATTGTTTCCACTATTAACCTAGATTAATGCCACTTTAATATGGCATTAAGAAAATATCGATTTAACATAAATAAAAAAACATGTACATACTTCTAAAAAGATCATAATCAAAATTAAAAAAATCACTTTAAGAAGAAATAACCGTAAATATTTTGTTTACAGTAATGTATCAGAAGCGGCTAAAGAAGGAGCGGAAACAGCGGCAACAGATCCAGGAGCAACTGGAGAACGAACTGAAGAGACGACAGAAGATAGAGGAGGCGCTCAAGCAGTCGGGTGCACCCCAAGAGATACTCAGAATTGTTACTGGTGAGTGTCACCAAAAAGTAACATGGTTGTTCACTATTGTTGCTGCTTGCTCTGTGAATATCAGAATTTTGAGATTAATAGCAGCATTACATAATCTTACATGGGGTTTTAAAGGATAATTTAAGATGTCGAGATTCTAATCTAAACTCTTTAATTTTATATCTTCTATTTAACAATTGTGAACAATTCTATTGTGTTTTCATTACTAACTATGCTCATTTATATTTTCCGGTGTTCAGTGATCAAATAATCGATGTAATCACTATTAGACTTCAACAAGTATCAACAAAGTACTCACAAGTGCCACTGACATGTTAACTTACCGACTGTCAAACTATCTGTGTATCGGCTAAAACTCCGGCTACGTCCTTCCAAAAGGTCCTATGTCACAATGTTTCTATCAATGTAATTTGGACTGTAAGATGTAGTCGAGTCAGTTTATTTCGTTTCGTCTTGTAATTGACATGTGTTTCATGGGAATCGCATCGTAGGTGAAGTGCGTGACGTAAGAAGGGCGGTAAACGCTAGTGAAGGCTTGTACTAATCTCCGTGTCAGGAAATCGTTTCGCAGGCCATTTGAAGCGAGGGTTCGACTGCTCGGCCTCTGAGTTAGCACGCATCCGAGCACATCTTACGTAATCGCTGTCTATACACCGCTTCTGGAAACAAATAAACTTGTACTGTTTCTATATGTATGAATTTACCTTTGAAATTATAATTAAAACTTGTTATACTTCTAAACCTTTTAACACTGAGATAGGCATTCTTAGTTTACAATCATTTGAGTAATGACTTCTTTTTAAGTAAAACATGAAAAAATACTACGGACCTGCCTTCATAGGGAAAAAGGTAAAGAGCTTCAGATATGATAATGCTGATTATAATAATCATTTAAAAATAATTTAACAGAAGGTTGAGTTGCTGAACTTCTAACATATAATTTTCCTTACAGAGAACATGAGTCCATCTGCGCACGAGACGCGTTCAGAACGGGAGAACGGATCGGAGAGCAAGCCGCCGAGCGCGGAGCCCCCGGCCGCCTCGCCGCCGTACTCGCGTGAACCGGCGCACACACCCGACAAACCACAGTGGTCCTACCCGCCGCCGCCTGTCGACATGCTCCCCGGCGGCGCTGCCTTCTGGCAGAACTACTCTGGTAAGGCGCAACTCATCACACCTGTCAAACTCTCTTCATAAGATAAGAGACAAGAGTTAGTTAATATTTCCAACACAAGAAGAGTTTGTGCTGGACTTTAAGAAAGATGTAACTACCCTCTGCTGGATAGACTTCTCAGTGATGCTTCTGTGAAAAATAACAAGAAGCTTTCTACCTCTAAATTTATTCTTAAGCGCTGTAGGTTCGATTACTGTAGAACTATTGCAATTTTACTCCTAAGCAAACTTTCAATCATAATTCATGTTGTGCATTTATTGAGAGCACAACATCAAATAAAATTGCAATAATAAAGAATGTATCAGACCCTCCGTTAGAAAAAATAAGGACAAAATAGACATGTGAAATTTATACTCGTCATATTACATACCATATCGGATCGGGAATGTCAAGTATTTAAAAGCATAAAATGAACGATATGAGCGTTCTCCGGTTTTGTTGTTATTTTATTTTGGGGCGGGGGAGAGTTTTAAATCGAATTTTATTATTGATATTGAAGATCAATATGAGATAATGTTTTATTTTAAATTCACTTAATAAACATCAAACTCTGGACAATTAACACTACCTTAAACATTTTGTACTTGTCCAAAAAACATTATAATAGAATACTAGTAAGCCTGCATTATTAAAAACTTAAAGCAACAGCAAAAAATACCTGCCATGCGGTGCACTATGAGCTGCGAGTTCCGCGCTCCGAGCGACGATGTAAAAAAGATTCATCTCAGCCACGTGTTCGGTATCGGACGTAGTTTTTTCATTCATATCCGCTTTGTGGAAAGCCTAGAAATTTCATTAAAAATGCACCGGCCTCCGGAGTTTGAAATAGTATTGTGTACCGGCTAACCCGAATACGTCCGGTTTGATGGATGCGAAATGTTGCATATCTCTTTCTACAGACTTCTAATTGAAGTCACTAAAGTCTTTAGAAGAGTTTGACATTATTAAATTTTAATTTGTTACGTATTTCGTATCTTTTCTCCTCAGATCCTAAAATTTTTCACGAAACATTGTTCTAGGCATATTTGGAATTACCTTAAATAATAACAATAAAAGCCACAGGTACGTCAGCATTGATAGCCCCCAACGTTTCCTGCATTTAACTGACGAGTGGCTTTCACCGGCGGAGCACTTCGCAAACAGAAATTGCAACTAATTTAAGTGTTACCCGGCCCCAAGTGTCTACCACACGCGAGCACGCCACTACCCTACTTCGAACTCTACAAATCAATGCAATCAGATACATTAAAAAAACTTTATAACTAGTATTTTATTCCACGGATTTTAATAGGTTTTTTTGTTATTAGACATAACAGTCTCTACATTATTTCTATAGCTTTATTAAAAAAAGTATACAGTTAGTGGAAATGTTAAAATAAGTTATCAAAGAAGATAAATAGCTTGTAACAGCATAAAAGCAAAATGCGTACAGATTACTTATACTCGTACTATTGGTATTTTCTAACTTTTTGCAATAGATTCAAATGTAGAGCAGCGTAAAAATTAAAATAAAAATCAATAAATTCAATCACAATGTATTTTCTTGACAAACAACCTGTTAAAAGGAAATAAAACTGAATGATGGTTGTCGATGGTAGCTGCAATTTATTTTTTATGAAGTAAGTAGAAAAATAATTTCAAGTTGTTTTGTCATTGGGTAAATTGAATTTGCACTGGAATAACCTTTCAGTACTTATCTTGATTATTACATGTTTATCAAAGTTGTTGCAATGAACATCATAACTGATACAAACATGACAAAAAAAATTAAGAAAAGTCTGAAAATCTTATTTGAAAAATGAATACATCTTATTAATGACAGAAGCGGGCGGATGTCAAAATGTATTCCGGCCCCGCGGTTGAAACGAATAAACCAACCGATGTTAAGTAATATAAAGTTGAAAAATTAATAAAGAGGAAACTTCGCCCGGCCACTTTTTAGGTGCGCTTGTAAAATGAATGGAAATAAAAATTGTACCGCAGGTGCGCGAAGCCTTTGACGATATTAACTTTTTGTTGATGCCGAAGACATAGCTGCGGCGAGTACCGAGCGATTGCTCTCTGCACTCGCTGCCGACCCACATTCCTCGCGTGCTTACACATCCATTGCTCACGTACTATCGACACCTAAAAATGTAATTAAAGAAACGCAAGCAATAACTTTGTTTTTTATACGCAGTCGCGCACAAGGATGAGTTTTGTGTATCGATACAAAAACTTGTTTAATGTTGTTTTGACTGAAAGAGTAAAACATTTTAAAAGAACCTTATCGTCGTCACGAAGAAATTGAATCTTTAAAAAAAATCTGAAGAGATATTCTGTAATAGGAAATCAATTCAATCAATGTGATCGGACACGGTCGGTGGCAGCGGTCGGTCCTCCGCCTGGCTCTGTATTTACAACTGTTCGTAGGCATTCGCTCCTCATCACCGATAACGCCCGCCACCTACTTAACGACCCCTTTGTTTTCAACCATCTCAAATATCCGTCTAAAGAATTTTTTGCCAGAATTTTTTCCGGCTGTTATTAATTGGATGCTGAAAATTAACAGAGGTGTCCGTTGCGTAATACTTTTTAAAAAATAATGAGACCGCCTCCTCAATTATACCGCCGGAGGTGTTGCCTTTCAAAATGTTATAAGTTTACGAACAAAGAACAATTCGTATCGGATCAATGACATTATAAATGTGTAAAATAAAAAGCCCCGCGATCGGATCGCGCTTACTTTTTGTGTGGACGAAGAGAAACAATTTGTCTCCGGAGGCGCATCAATAACGAAAGTGTAATTTCTTGCTCGGTTCCTCTATTTAATTATAAAATCGATTCGTTTCTCCAGAAACTAATCGACGGTATGATCTCTGCAAGTTTTGTTTGTGCGGGGCATTGTCACTTTGGGAATGTCACTCCGGACAATCTCTTATACATCTTTTTCATTCTGTTTATGAACTTAGTTTGAAATTTTAGATCACTTAATTTAAAACAGTTTTTCCATCAGCATTATTTTGTAGTTCGTCAAAAGGTAATTGTCTATTTTCTATAATTAAGATATGTCGATAAATGAGAATTATTTACAGAATTGTATACATGATTAAATATTAAATAACTGTGTGCATGATTCAGTAATTGGTAATTTTTCGATGTTAAAGAAAGGAGGAGACAACATAAAGGCTAACTTTTTATTTAAGCAAAGCGCTCAACCATTACACTTATTTCAAAGAACAAATAGATTATAGCTCTCAAAGGAACCGGCAATTCTGTTTTAGGAGCGGCAAATGCAAAAATATTACGTATTCAAACAAACCTAATGGGACATTTAGGGGTGGCAGCGAAGTGAAACGGCAAAGGCCGAAGCTTTTAAGTGTATAATATTTAATTGTGACGCCCTAGGCGTATAATCTCGCCCGGCATAATAGGTTTCTGTTTCGGCACAACCCTCGGCGGCGACACTTGCGAGTGTGATGCCCCGGAGCCAGTCTCTGCCGAAACAAATCGGATTATAATTGAGTTTTTTTAACTGACGAATGTTTTTAAGACAAATCCTCCTGATCTTCCTTCTATTTGTTTACTTCTAATCATTTCAAGGGGTTGTAGATATCAATTGAAAAATACTTCTATTCTTAATAATGCCAAAGAACTTCTAACTTATCTGATTTTCTAGAATATACATCAAATATAATGATTATATTAAATGTGTGCTTTGTGATATTATCAGTTATTTTTTGCTAAAAAATCACATGCTCTTTAACGAAATACTTTACCTTTTCAGTATTCTTGTATTAGAAATGAAAGACGTAAACTATTTAAGTAGGTAAGTATCTTACATAGTGTATTTATAAATCTCAACAGTTACAGCATAAATTACAAATGGAATATCACGAGGACTAAATTGAATTCCTCGTTGAGAAAATGTTCCATAAAAGTAAGCAAAAATCGCGATTCCGATTTCTTTTATATCTCGTAAATTGCAAGAGGCGGCAAGCGTTGCATGAAATTGAATAAGCATATTTCGTAAAACGAAGACGTTTTCGGAGACAATTGCCTTACCTCATCTACTCCTGCCTCTTCACGAACTTTGTCAATTTTCGCAAAATGCTATTAGAAATTCTCCTCCACGCGTACACTTATTGCGTCTGGGATTGATGTTATATTGTAATGTTTATTTTTCTAGGGATGGATATTCTATTTCAACGAAATAAAACCAATAAACACTTAATTGTGTAAAAAATGGTACAGACATATTTATGTTATGGTCACACATTTATATCAGAGTGCCGTGAACTAATTACGTTAGTGGATTGAAATCTAAAGTTTGGGACATTTTAGATACAAACATTAATTCTGATATAAAACTATATTGATTACGTGATTAACGGTTTAAAATTGTTAAAAATATATCATTTATAAAGTTAGTGTTTGAAAGCTTAGTCCGTAGTTAATTTTTAAAATCAAGGGCAAACGCGAAAAAGGGGATTGTTAAAAGTTCCAAAATTTTAATGACAGACTTTTGACTGTAAAATCTAATAAGCGCTAACATTGTTAAGCGTACGTTAGCAAAGGGAACGAATATTACAAAGTGTCATACGGATGCGATGTTCGTTTGATGTTAGCCAGCTTTTGCCAAAATTCTAATGAAATTTTTCGACATTCGTACATCAGCGGCGCTTATTTGCGGCAGCTCAGTATTAAGACTACTAAGGCTAGATAATTAAAAAGTAGCTAGCACCTATGATATATTTATCGATTATAATTTATAAGCCAATTTAGTACTAATTTATTGTGTCCAAACTATGTAATCAATGTCAACTACGGCGTACTCACTCAAACTACTGATGAGATTATTCTTTGTTGATTCTTTGACCTCCTCTCAAGTTCTCAAGTTAAGGGTAAAATTAAAATAATTAATAACATAATTTATTTGTTGAACAGAATCTTTGGCGCAAGAGTTGGAGATGGAGCGCAAATCGCGGCAGCAGGCCATGGAGCGCGACGTGAAGAGCCCCCTGTCGGAGCGCGCCAGCTACTACAAGAACTCGGTGCTCTTCAGCTCGGCCACTTAGCTGACGGGCCACGGGGCCGACCTCCCCGACATGCACTGCGACGACAAGTGTACTGACGACTCTAGAAAACCAATCATCAGTGTCAAGCCAGAGTTTAGAGAAAAATCAAATATTTAAGCGAGTGCAAACGCTGTAGACGATTCTTCAAATTCTCGAGAAGTAAATCTTTCAGTAGCCGCGCCGGCTCAGATTTAACTTCGGAACTTTCGTGTACATTAAAGTTTTCATCATTTAGTTTAGCGCGTAAATTCTATATATCAGATCTCGATAAAGTTGTACTTTTAACTGAGATTAATTGTAAATACTGTTATAACGTACTAAGCACGTAGATTGTGTTGATGCGAAGTCTAAGGATTTTTTTTCTTCCATAGCAAAATTTGTAAATATTTCTTTATATTTTCTAGGATAACCGTTTTATCGACGATTCGAGTTATTTATTCGTCAACATTTATTCATTTATGAATTGTACCTTTAAAATTATTGTTAAATGCCATATTTATATATAAGTATCCATCTTTATTTACATTTTCTATATTAAGAGGCGACAAGTTTACGTTTCTATTTGTACTTTGTAAAAATGTAATAGATATCAGAGTAATAAATCGATTCTCTAAATGGAAACAACTGTTGGAATTGATCTAAGACTGGTTACGATACGATCAATACACCTTTATTCGCTAGTCCAATCGAAGCATTGAATTGCGATTTTCTACATTTGTTTCTTTGACTACGAGAGCTTTAGAACAATGTCGTCACTAAGTATAACATAATCCTGTACATTTTGATCACTTAGCTTAGTTTTTAAAGAAAAATTAAAGTTCAGTTGGAGCATGTGATCAACAATATTGTGTAATTTATTCAACTTTAGTGCAATGATTAGATGTAACTAAGACTAGTGATACAATAAAAGCATAAAAGTACGATAGTTTAAGCGATTCGAATCGATTAATTTTTACAAAATGTTATTGACTGAATACTGAGGAGACAGTTGCGGGTTATTGCGGTGCAGAACCTCGGTGTACCCAGGTCTTGTGTACGCGCCATCTGCATCTCATATCCATAATCCAGTGTACATCTCTGGGTAGTTGTAACAATAAGTGCAGTAGTTTTTAAATATATAAATGATAGCGTTATTTATATCGATGCTTAGTTTACAAGAGGACTTTAATGCGTCTTTAATAGTGTAAGATTTAGACATTGTATGGGACGTAAAATTGGCGCTTGGCTATCGATATATACTTTTGAAGAATACACACATATCCAAAATGCCTGTGCAAAGTCTATTGAAGCTTTAGTAAAAAAATTTAAAATATTGAAATTAAAAAACTGCAATAGTCAAGCGCCGATCTAAGCGATCGCTTTATACAATTAATTTCATACTACATATTATCTATAATGGGTAATAAGAAGTAATGAGTAAAACTTAGTTGTTACTATAAATGTTTAGCTGAACATGTGTGGTTGTATAAAGGGAATGAATGTGACCGTTTAAATTTGATTTCAATTCTTTATTGAGGTAAGGTTGAAAATGTAATGTCATCTGCCAGTGGTTCACCTGGCAGAGGGCAAACGACGAGTTGTCGCGATTCCTTTATCAATTAGATGTCGAGGCTTCAGTATATACATGAATTTGTTCTATAGTAAGCAATTCATAAGGCGAGCGTTTATTATTTATTATTTCTATGATAATTATTATTAATTTACTTAAAATTGTGTGTGTGCCTTGTATCGTAGAAGAAAATATCGAAATTAAAAAGAAAAATTATCAATTCAGTTGTTTGTTTTTATCCTAAACCTATTGTTTTTAAGACATTCAGGAAAAAATGGAATGACAAATACTCATTAAAATCGTTTTCACCGTTTACTTCATACGGAAAATTACAATGGAATTGTCACATAACTCTCGATACAATTAACTAAACAAAATACGAAGTAAACTAAAGCTTACATTAAAATTTATCCAAACATACACCCAATAGAAATATCGAGCGAAACTTTAAATTAATGAGAAAATACATGCAAATAATTATCACTGAATTAGCACAAACATTAACAGAATGTCACAACTTAACACAATAACAATACATAAGTAACTTTCACTTTTAAGAGACAGGACTCGTCAATCGCACCCACGCATTACCTTTCTCAAATAATAAAAATTTAAACTTTCTGGTTTAAGTCATCGTTTTGAGTACCTGCGTATATTTTTAAGCCAGCGATCATTTTTCACATTACATTTTTCATTTTACATTTTTCACAAATTTCAACAAGATGTGCGCTATTTTTGCCCCTGAAACAGAGTAGAATTTGGTACTATATCAGCTCTTTGTCTAATCCATTTCTCTATAGTCAAAAAAAAAATATGTATAATTCCGTTTTGTCACTAACATAATTTAAGAAACTTACTAACAAGTTATGAGCTGATTGTACGCTTGAAATACAAGTTATTATTATTATTATTATAAAAAAAATACTTCGTCCAAAAGTATGTTTAGACGTCTACTCGGAGTCACTTTGACTCGGAGGGGCTGCTCCAAGTAGCTGGTGTTAAAAATGGTTATAGACAAAATCATACTTCACCGTACCACATTCTAGATCTAAAAATTCTATCAAATTATCATTAACTAGATGTTGCTCGCGACTTCATCCCCGTAAAATAAAAAAAAAACAAACATGTGTACCCTCTATTCTTCCAGATTATCCTCTACATTTGTGCAAAATTTCATTAACATCAGGTGCAGCAGTTTAGGCTACAAATGCTAACAATCATCCGACTTAACCTTTCGCATTTATAACATTACTAAGATTTTTTAGTATTTGGTTTCTTAAAGAACATATATCAGAATTTCTTTAGCTTACTTGGTTGATAACTACTCTATTTGTATTAATATAGTAAAGAGCAAAATTTTTTTGTATAGGTAATGCTATATAAAGAAATATTGCTCTTCAACTTGCAATCATCGTATATTTGATAAGCCCTACAATTATGACACAATATCTTCTCTTATTGCAGAATTTCCAAAATAACGTTAACTGTTATCTAATCGCAAATAGGAATATTAGCTCACTATCCATCACCACTAAGGGACTCAGAGACTACTCTAAGTTATTAAGTAAGCCGAAGTTATGTTATAAAGTACAACAATCGAATTACTAAGAATCAGAAAAAAATAGCACATAACCACGAAATCGGACAAAAATTAAAGCAAAAATACGCAACAGAAAATACGAAAAAAAGGGAAAATTTACCAAAGAATTGACAATTAGTTTAAAATTTTAAACCTAGATATTATAGTTTATTTAAAATCAAGTTCGCTTCGATTTCGCAAATGACTTAATTTATATGCAATCTATAAATATAGAAATATAATTGTACTTACATATAGAATGTTTTCGAGACCACATTTATATGGATAACACTAATATCACTAACACTTCACAAACTGGTCCAAATAATACCAGGTTCATTTTTTAACACTGTACAATCGTATATTTAGTCTGTTTCACCAAAGAATCACGAAAGAAGATTTGGAATATATTCTTCTGAAGATTCTTCTTCTTCTTTTCAAGTATATTTAATTATCAAGCTTGAGCCGGTTCAGACTGCTGGAAAGGCTGCCGCGACCTGAAATATACCATCTTTATTAGTAGTTTGGATGGATGGATGTTTGTTTTTCTCCATAACTGATCAACAGAATTCAATTAAATCATACTAATATTATAAATGCGAAAGTTTGGATGGATGGATGGATGGATGGATG
>DVQH01000769.1:0-18237 GCA_018231625.1 Papilio phestus | reverse complement strand
TGATTACCTCCTTCTTTTGGGAAGTCGGTCAAAAATAGAATGCAAAGATATTCATTACAAAATGTATTTCAGATTTGTATCTTATCATGACTTATTTTCTCTAAATATTTAGCATAACACCGTAACAGATTTACGTCCATTAAGTTTGGCCTCGGCCCTTCTTAATGTCGTAATTGGATGGTTTTTTTTCATTTCTATTTTTCAGAATTCTGTTATGGCAAAAAAAATTCTTATATTAGTATAAAATTAATATTCTTTAACGAAATAAAAATATGTTTATGTAGATTATCATGCCTTCAGAGCTTTTTTCTCATCCTTAGCAAATATTTGATAAATTAAGTTTGCCTATATATTGTACTAATAAATATGTTTAAACATTCTAGCAGATTTCCTGTATTTTTGTAGCCTCGCACGTCCTTCAAGGTTGTTAAAATTCAATATAGCTTTTAATGAAAACCAATTTTCGGCAATCATTTCGTGAGTTACAACGTAACAGATTTGAAATATTAGACTGAATTCATATAAATTATATAAATTGTTCATAAATCCGTCCCATTTGAACGTTTAAGATAAAAACTTCATTTAGATGTGTCAAGGTTTCCCGAAGAACATTATCTTGCTTACGAATAAAGTTCATAGTCCCCACTTAAGGAAGTCTTGCAGTCCCTTAGTGGAGAAGTATAGTGAACTGATGATAATAAAGTTCGATTATTTCTTATTGTTTACAAATTAAAAACATTATTTTGTTCAAATTCAAAAATTAAAATGGAAAAAACTGAATAACGCCATCTGTCGGAATGTCAGTAAAGCCTTACCTTGTTTCAGAGCCGACTACAGTCCATCCACGTCTACGGCGTAGAGCGCGAACTTCAGCTGTCACTACGCGATCACGGGTCCGTCGGTGTCGGCTGGCACTAGCAACTAAAAGATTGTTACTAGCGCCCTCTTTCATTTCAGCGATAGGCAACATCGTTTCACTTCGCTTTAGGCTCTTTACACTAGATGGCGCGTATTCCAAAATATTATCACATTTTCTTGAAAACTACTCGTACAAATATAGGTTTGAAGTATCTACGATATGCAGAAAACATTATGACCGGTGTTATTTTCGTTTCTGTTAGTTAATATACTTTTATAGTCTTAATTTTAATACAAATGATAAAACATTAAACACCACATCAATATATTCATTACAAGTAAGTTTTTTTTTAATTCACGTCTGTAAGTTCGTTAAATTATTAATATCATGAACTATGTATAAAGTCGGTAAAGCAACTGTATATGATTGAAAGCATTATTGCTTTGTCCTTTACCAAACAGACAAAAGCATGTGTGATTGTGAACCGTTTGGCAAGACATATTGAACTATTTTAGATATTCAAACCTTTGTAAGTTTTACTACACATGTTATTCACATTGCTCGGAATTAATATGTGTTGGATTAGTAATGTTTTGTGTAAATATTTACAAACTAAAAATTTTATTCTTTTAATTCCTTTCAAAACCGAAAATTTTGTTGTTTTAGTGTAATATTTAAATCTGTTTAACTAGGTTATATCTGTATGTTTTAAAATCAGACATATTAAAGATTTTAGTACTGAGAAAGATAATATGTTGATAAGCTGTACCTACAGGTTTATTTGTTATTTATTTTTTTATCTGTTATTTAAAAATGCTTTACACTTTATATCGCGTCCATAAGAAAGCATGTTAGAACTGCACAACGAATCCTTTAAAAAATCATAGAACTATTTCAAAATGCATATAAAAATATTTAACAATTATAATGGGTTTATATCTCTGAAGATATTAATACAAATAACTTGTTACACATAACAATATAAAAAGTAATGAGTTATCATAGAACATATGAACATTATTTTAGTACAAAAATCAAAAGGAAAGCGAACATAACATTTTCTGATATCGTTTTATATATATACTTAAAATACGACGTAACATATACCTTGTAGTTACATAAGAAAATTTATATTCCGGTCCTGAACAAAAAAATATTGTCACGAACACCCATAACACGGTTTATGATACAGCGATCTACATGGCTTTTTATCACCGTCACAAAAATCGTTTTTATAAATGCGACATGCACACAAATGTTCGGCTTTCACTGATCTCTCGCGTAGTTCGAAGTTTCCATGCTGTTCGGTATTTTATAATTTAGATCGACGTTTAAATCGTGGGGCGCGCGTCGGCGACTGCGCGCACGATGGTGCGTCCTAACCGACCATAGCCGGCGCAAGTCAGGCGCTTTTGCGACAACATAGTTTTTCAACAATATTCAGTGCAATAAATCAACGACATTTTCATGACTCAACCGTGCCACAGATAAAGGAAACATTGTATGCATCATTATGTTGCTGTTGCCCTCAATTTTTGTAACATTTAAAACGTAAAATTTTTTTTGTAATGTTTATATGTATATCTGTGTGGTATACTTTTTAAAGATTTTTATTACTTATAAGGTTCGAGTATTCATTTACTTATTAAACAGTAATACATAACAACGTATAATAAAAACGTTCCTATTCACATTACATGAGATAGTGGCAAACCCCCTGTTTACTTCAATTCAAATCACGTATGCGGTAAACGAAATCCGCTCTTAAAAGGATTTTTAAAAAATCTCCAGCGTTCAATCAGAGGAAAGGCAATACAGTTGGAAGCTTTCAAATATCGTCGCGGCTCCAATGAAAACATACTTAATATTCTTCCATCACGCCACGTGGCGAAGCTGCTATCAATTAAATGAATATCAAAGGGATTTAAGATATATTTTTAGTATTCTTGTTTTGCTAATTCTGTGATTAATTTGTCTTTAGTTAAATCAGTTATCAGTTCTACTCACTAAAGTGATTCTATTACTATAGTTTGCAACGGCTGCTGTGTTCAGGTGAATTTAATGAAACATCAATAAAACAAATTACACAAATACATGTAATCGTGTTCATTTGTTTTGTTATACTGTTTGTTTACTCTTGCATACTTTGCAAATCTGTTATTTCCCAGAGGTGTCAATGATTTTGTAAACTATCTTTCGAATTGTAATTGAAAATAAATTGAGGTGAATTTTACAACGTCTGGAATAAATTCCATCGGCTGGTAAGTTTCCACTGTGATTAAGTACAAAGTCCATAATACTATTGCACAATAAAATAAGAGAAATTATATGTTACGAAATAAAGTAGCATCTCAAGTAAACGATCTTTTTGACGATCGATTGATTAAAGGTTAAAGAACTTTTGTTTAACAAACAAGAGAGATGATTTTTTCCCTTGTGTTTCAGTTCCTAGTAAAAGTTACCTAATATTACTCTATATGGCGTACATAAAATGTACTGCTCTCTTGCATTTTTTATTACATACATGGGTAATGGCACAAACTGTAAAGGAACTGCGTCGCTGAAATTCGATCTCCATAGTCGACATTATTAGAATTGTTGTCTTATACCAGGTTTATAATTGTCATTTGGCAGTAGTTTATGATTTAATGAATATTACTCTTTATATTAATATTAAAGACAGTGTTCGAGTGAGACGTGTTTACGCGGGTAGGACAAGAATAGATGGTGGCAAAGATTCAAATATGTCGCGCGGTTCTAGTTCTCGTTTCTGCCGTTTTTCATAATGTCACAATTATTAAGTACCTGGAATTATGTTTTATAATTAGATTTATGTTTATAGACTCATTCAAGCCAGCGTTAATTGCACTACGATCCTAATTATCATTATTACTAGCCCTGTTTATTATAATAGGTTTATTGTTCTTGACGCACATTAAGGATCTTTTCGTAATGTAAAATAGCCTAAAGATTTTTATAAACGTTAAATTGTGCAGAGATTACAACGTTCAAACAAACAAACTGTTCATCTTTATAATATTACAAAGATTGAGATAGTAAAGAGTATATTTGTGTGAGGTTATTATGAACGGCGTTTATTTTGAAATCTTTTCATCTAGCTGTCGAGGTAAATGCCAAGAATTCGCAACAATTCTAAAAAAAACATCAACATCTCTAACTAGTCCCGTCAACGCCACACTTTTTGACAAATGAGGTGCGTGAACTATTAAAAGTAAACATGTTTGTTAGTACACGTGTTCCAAAAAACAAGAGAATCAGATATAAAGTTTATCCAATACTTTCACACTAAAATATACGATTAAAGTTTCGTAGTAAGTTACAGGATTTTTTTAATTTACAATATCATATGCATCGACATGAATATTTTTTTTGTGTATTCAATTCCAGTAGTTGGATAGTTTACACTCTGATAGGCATTGAATAAACGTTCAACTATAAATAACGGGACAAAAATGTATTTATTTTTTGCATACACGTATTTTTACGTGCAGAATCTTTATCCATTTTTCGCTATGTTAAATATTTAAGCTACAATGTATAACAAAGTAAAACAAATAAAGAAATTCCCTAGCAAAATACTGCTTTCGCATCGTCTAAAGCAAAGGGATAAGTGGACAATGGTCTAATTATATTATACGAAGCGTCTAACGACGTCATTGAAGAAGAAAAGTCTTATTAGTTATTTCCTCCTAGTGTTTCTACCTCTTATTACAAAAATGGATTGTAAATAAATAAAAAACAGAAGTTTACATATGATACAAAAGACTGAAGAAGAGTGTTATAAAAAACATTGTCAATTATTATTATCGATATTTGCACAACTGCTAATAATTTTCTTGAGAAAATGTTATTGCAATAATTCGCAACATCAATGACCAAATCAACGAAGCTAGGAACGTTATAAAAAGCTACTGAAAGGTTTCATTCGTGCAATAATCTAATTAATTTATTAAGCCGGTACTTAGGCTAATAAAACAGAATTGTTTGCTGCTAAGTGAATTAAACCGGTGAGTGAAGTTGCAGATTGACTCTTGTTTTTGTACTACTCGTTTTCTTTCCTAATTATTCGTTCTTCTTTTATACTATTACTCCGTTTTTAAATATTTCAATGAGTGGTTGATTTTTAATCCATTCTTGAAGCAGCTCGTATTGGTTAAACACTCTGGTTAAATTCCATAATAATTGACCAGATAATATTAATTTCACCGACTTGGGCCTTTAATTAGTATAATAACAAAACGTTAAACAATAAAAACAAAACAAAAACAATTTTTTTAAATAGAGATTCAGTTGCTACGAAAAGTGTTAAAATAATATAAAAGTATGATATAGATGATTTCATAAACAAATACAACTAAAAGGACATTATTAAAGACAGATTAGATTAAATTATATAAAATGTTTCTTTTTCGTAAGACTTTGTATTATCCGTGTTAGAAAAATGCAAAAAAAACTTAGTTACAAAATCTGTTTCCCTGTCGGCTTATCCATTTCCTAGGGGGATCATCTGGTGACAATTATGTCATATCTTACAACTGTCTGCAAGAAAGGACCGTAAACTTGATAACAAATGTATTCCATAATAACTATGACATTTGTATATCTAATCATTGTTACTATGGATAACAAAAACTACATACAAACTAAAAAAAGTAAACTAACAAAGAAAACTAGAAAATTCAATTAATTATTAAAAGCAACTGAAAGGTTTCAGACCCTCCTTAATTCGATTATTAAATAACAGAACACCGACAAAGGTAGTTAATTTTGTAAGAAAATACCAAACAGTGCCACAGACAGATCTAATTACTGTTTCTTCAAATTAAATAATCTATTTGTTTCAAATTAGGATTTTTTTCGTTTACTGAGTTCAGTAAAATATTAACGTGAATATCTCCTGTAATACTAACGTTAAAAAGATAATTAACTTTCTCTGTGTTTAATTAAGTCCACGTTTAAATTTGGTAAAATTGTTTTAATTTGAAGTTAATGAAATAAGGATTTTCAACCAAACTGGTCAGTATTTTGTCCGAATTGCTTGAGGGCATAACTATTTGACAATTTTCAAACACAAAATTTGAAACAAACATATTCAAAATTACACTAAAATATGTAATTCCTTGTTCACTTTATTATGCACTAATTAGTTAAATTAAGTCATTTTTTAAAATAATATCGCTTACTAGCTTTTGCTCGCGACTCCGTCCGCGTGCAATTAAAGTAGTAAAGTAAGTCTTTTATGTGTCTTTCAAGGCTATCCTCAAAATTTATCACAAATTTAATCGAGATACGGTAATCTGTTTAAGCTAGAAACATCCATCCATCTATTTTAACTTTTGCATTTATAATATTAGTAAGATTAGAAACCATAAATTCATGTCAAAATACAGATCAGAGCGAACTTTTAGGTAAGCAAATATTAATTTTTAGATAGAACCCAATCCCAGGATATTACATTCGTACTGTTAGCCAAATACAAACATAGTACCGTAGACCGCGTCCATAGTCAGTCAGTAGGTAAACAACTAAATAGTCGTAGGAATATAACGAGAACTCAGCAGCAGTTGATTTGAATTCCGATTGAAGCGTCAAAAGGTAATTGGAATCAAACTGTTATTTCCAGAAGACAAGATTGATCTATTTCCCATCGGTAGAACGTAAGGATTGTCTGAAATCTTTTTTCACATCTAGCGCCTGGGAGAAATATTGCTGACACAATGGTATCCCTTTATACGATCGTCGTATGTTATCGTAATGCAACGAATACATCAAAATTAAATCATAGGCACATCGTAGGCATAATAAACAACATTTTATGTCGGATCAGTGATTCGCCAGCAAGGTCTAACGTCACTATGAGTTATTACGTGATTAAGTAATGTCCATGTTCGTTGGAGGGTGGGCAAAAACATTGTTTACTTTCCTTTATGTTGTTGCGAATGTTATTTAAAAATGATGATTTAATCTAAATAGTACTGAACTGAATTGAACAATTGAACTTTTCGGTTTCATGGATTATATTTTCAAAGTAATATCTTTAGAGACTAAATGAATATTAATATCCAAGTGATCCACGATAACTACACAAAAACGGTCAGAGGTGTTCATAACACAATGGCCGGCGTCGGATGAATGCTTGTGTATCTACACTATTGTTGTGCTAATGTTCATAGCGGTTTACTAAAGAAGCCCTCATGAATATTAAGATATATTAATTGTCTCTCAGGCAACCGCGCCACTGAAAATGCCATTACAATTACAGACACGACTTGAGTCATGTCGTTTCAACAACAATATCCATAGAATTCTATTATCTAATTACCATATTCTCATTGCCAAACTCTGCTCGATAACTGGGTTTGGAAAATATCTTGTAACTGGCAGAGTTGTCGAATAGATATAACATGCAAAAGAGTAATAAAGGTGAAAACGTATGTACAATTTGTAATGAATATTGTGTTGAAATAAATGTCCAAAGTCTTTAAAGTCCCATTACGTAGTGGGTATCTTTATGTCAACTGTATAACTAGCATTTCTTCAGAGCGTACACACACCTGAAACTATCGCACAACTGTTTAGTCTCGCTTTGATTCCTATGAGTTTATACCGAGAGGCGCACACTACACAATTAGTAGTTGTGCAAATTAAACAGTTGAATTTGCTGCGAAACAATCGACAATCGCACAACTGTTGTTCGATAGTTTAGTAAAGAGTATGCGCCCGCTCTTAACATCTTTTTTAAAAAGTTACATTTACATGACTTACCCACATATCCAGGAGTGTCGACGACGTGGTATGGAAGCCAGGGTGAGCGCGAAGGGCGGTAGTGCCGCGGGGGGATCGTCTGCATCATCCTGCGCCCCGCTCACCCGCACCTCGGGCACCCGCAGCTGGTGGCGACCACTCATCTCACCACTTATTCAGTAAACTCACATATTAATGTACAACTTTTTTAAGCACTGGTTATCAGTTGTCATATACACAGTCATTTGCTGTCAAACCTAAGTAAATGAAACTCTTCTGTGCGTTTTGAACATTTAAGTTTAAATTTGGAATATGTTCTTAAAACCAACGATCAGTTGTTAAAAATATCCGATTACTCGATGGTCTTTATTCAAAGAAACGGTATGGGAGTCCTTTTTAAAAAGCTAAAGGCACTGGTGTATACTTAACACTTGAGATATAATCTGCTTGAGAAATTCTCAGTGAGATCCGCCACATCCGCTTTAAGACGCTTTCGTTTAACGTCACCATGTTAAACTTGGATCGGTATTTCATGATAAGTCTTAAGGTATTTAGGAAAACTTTGAACGATCTTAAATACAAATAAATATAAATTTTGCTTTCTATAAACACAATGCATATGTTGTTAACAATGAGAGACGATATTTCAAAAATCTTTGCATGTAGTCGTCACGGTTAAGGACATTTCGGTTGGGTTAGTGCTTCCATTTTACAAAAGTAATTTGTTAAAGTGATCATTTATGAGATATACTGTAGACGAAGTTTAAAGAGACCTAGTTACTACGTCTTTCAATAATGAACGAATGGAGGACAGAAATTTAAAAAAGCGTACTGTCAAGAAAAATAGTGTAGTTTAGTAGGTCATTGATATAGGTGGAGTTATATTAGAGTACCGGAACAATCGCGCCATCTGTTGTCCGCCCGCCCAGCACTGACATTGTTGACGTACGACTAAGGTTACGTACGACTATATTTACGTTACAATTATCTTAAATGCGTCTCGTAAATATTAGTAATTGTTATCTGTGAGCTATGTGTACTCTTACACATGAATAGTAAACATAGCCAAAAAATCAACTGCAATGACTAAGTTGTGTTCAGCAATCAATCTAGCATAAAAATTTTCGAACAAGTATGGCCATCGATGAAATTTATACAAAATTATTCGGTATACTTTACGTCCGACAACTCCCTTGTTGAGCACTACTTAAATATTATGAATAATGTTTCGAATGCTTTTTCAAAATAAAAAAAAATTGTAGGATAGGAAATGCGTTTTAAACGAATAACTAGTGCGATGTTGACTGAAAATGGTTACAACAATTGCCAACGTATTTCATTGAGGTTCTATCAAATATTACTAGATTTCTTATGTCCAGACGTGTAAAGTCTTCAACAGTATCTTATTAACAAAAATGATAGATTTGATTCATTCTATTAGAAATCTAAATTAAATTTTAACTTGTAACCCAATCTATAATCAAGAGTGGTAAATTGAAAAACTGTAGTGTTTAGTTAATTTAGATGCTTATCGTTAAAATCTTTATTTCAATAGTGGTTCAGATGGAGGGGCAATAAAGTGTAGGCAAGGCGGGTCTACAATTAATCGTCGATCGCGACCTTTGCGTGCGGGGTGCGCCTGAAAGACACATAACACGCACAGGAATGTATTTGCTTGCTATAATATTTTGGCAGGCGCTTAAATTTTAGCCGTTCTTGTTATATAGTAACATGCATTGAACGTGATCATGAATTGTATATGGGAATCCAAAAATAATGGAATTTTGAGACAAGGAGAATTTTCCTAGATTTTTATGCTAGATTTATGATTATCAAGGTTAATACACTTTCAACTTTCAAGTAAAATGCGCAATAGTTTACGCTTAGTACTACAATTAGTTTAATTCGCTTTACAGGAAACAGTAGTGTTGTTTCAAAATATAATATGTAATAATTACAAAGATTTGGGTAACCGCTTTTCATACATATAACTGAAATTGCTAGCGCTTGCCAATATCCAATATCCACGTTAAAGTTTAATATAACGAAGAACCGTTTTCATTTTACGCTTTAATAAAAAAACTTCTAAATCAACGACTTATTAAATCTGATAAAATATTAATTTTCATAGAAAGGTTTTACTTAAGGTTCAACAGTGTTTATCACAAAAAGGCTTATTTCCCTAATCTAAACAATTATTGTAGTCCATAAAAGTTTCACAGATAATTAATCCATACATGAATGAATTTTCTCCATAATATTCAAGTACGACATTAAAGTAGACGTAATAATGTCAAGGTTTATTGATTACAGACCCATCCTTGAACATTTTGCATGCCTAACGATAAATTAGGCGGCGTCACACCGTCCGTGGCATTCTGGCATTCAAAACGAGTGCCATCAAAAACAATGAACAATAAATGAGCTCGCTTAAATGCACACGCGCCATTAAATATAGCGCTATAAATACCACACGCATGATTACTTTAAATTATTTACTTAAATATATTTAAATAGAAACTAAAATAAACATTTTGTAAGGTCTCATATTACATTAATTTCCACAAACATGATAGTTTTTATTAGTAGTAATTTCTCAAGTTATTTTATTGTTTATCAGACATTAACTAATTATAATTGAAATTATAACTTGAAGCATTTACACCCTGGATTGTAAATTAACATTTACAAGAAGACAAGAAAATAGACTTTTTTTACTTTAAACTTGGAATTGAAAGATGTCATGTCTATGGGATGGACATAAGTCTAAAAAGTGCTTCATTAATTACAACAAAACATTTCTAATTAGAACAAAATGACTTTCATCGTTAAAAAGAAACTCGACACCAAAATGATATAATAGCTACGTGCACAACAACTTTTAAAAGAAAAGTAACTACAAAAAACAGTTTAAACCTGGATTTTCCTTGAAAACAATGTTACGTACATTCCTTGTTAACGATGTAAATTGAATGATTCGATATCGATCGATTGACTTACAATTAACGAGATAAAACAGATAAGATAGCTAACTACATTCATTGTCTACTCTGTGATGCTACATAACCTTTGATTTAACACAACATAACACTGATTAAAAAGGAAGAAAATGCGCCTATATCTCAAAAAATAAACACAACTTGATTACAATTGTTTGTTTGTTGTATTACTTTGCCACAATTAAACGAATTAAATTGGTATCTATTATATTAATTGGTATCTTTTACTTTTGCAGTCTAGTACTAATGAGTCAGTCTATACGTCATTAAAAGTCAACCGAAAACTGACTAAGTTTCGACTTAATATTCAAACTTGAGTGCTTTACATTCATTACTAATTGCTCCCTTCACGTCTGACATAAGCGTTTAGTGGTTTAATTTATGCTTTTATTGTCTTTACGCTGTAACAAGAAAAGTAGGACAAGTATAAACAAAAATACATACATACAAATAAAACAAAATATAAACAACCAGTCCTAGATTAAGGCAACAATAACGAAAATGTCATGTAATTATGTTATGTACATGGCTTCGACACGTGAATAATTATATGAAGCCTTATAGAGGGGATTTGTAATTATATGGGCACTTGCGTCTTATATCATACGTAGTGTTTACGTTCATGCATGCGTTAGCTGCCATAAAACATAAAGTACTAGCTTTCGCCCGCTACTCCGTCCGCGGGGAATTAAAAAATACAAAAGTGAGTAGCCTATGTGTTCTTCCAGACTCTACATCTAAATCAAATTTCATCGAAAACCGTTCAGCTGTTTTGGCTACAAACTCTGACGAACATCCATCTATTCATATAAACTTTCGCATTTATAATATTAGTATGATTTGCATGTTTCAAGTATGTAATTATCAGTATCCTTAATTTTCAGTTATTATTTTGGTCTTACCAAAAATATGTTCACATTTCGATTTAATTAAATCGAAATTACGTTAAAAAAATCGAATCTTTAATATATCAATTATTTAAATTATTAAATAAATGCGATGAGATTGATATTGTATATCAGAATAAAGAATATTCTAAAACATCTTTTATAGCCGGTTTCCCAGCTACATTTTAATCGTTAGTATTTTTGTTTTTATAAATTCATGAAATGTGTATCCGAATTAAGTAACTTGAGTTTTACTCTGTTGAAACATGGGTCAACCTAAAATTAATGAATAGCTAGGTAATGACAAAATAAATACAATCTCAGAAACCCAGCATTAATGCTTAAGTGCAACATGACCTTAATTTTCAAAAAATATTCGAGTTAAAGTTGGAACGTTCACCGAGGACGGGCGATACAACCTCAGCCACGACTACAACATTTTGCAGACCGTACTTTAGATAATTAGGCAATTACGCGATCTACTACATTCTTATTTTCACTGAAAACATGTAAGTTTAATTAAAGGCTTTTTATGTGTATTAAATTTTGAGAAAATTTATACTGCACTAAATTAACAACTATTCTTCATATTACATCTATACTGTGTTTTGTGCATTCGCAAATAGTTCTGTTAAAATTCTTAGTAAATATTTAATACTCTAAAAACTAAGCACGTTCTTCATTTCCTCGTTGTCGAATTTAATTATGTAATCAATCCATTACCTGAGTTGTAAAAACAAGTAGTAAAAGTCGTCCATTTCAACGACAAAATATCGTAACGTATTCGAGTTCCAATGGTAGTTCTTTTTATCACTTTATACTTTAGCCATGACTACAGACCAAGTTTTATTACTTCGATTGTTTTAAGTGAATTTGTTTAGTAGTTTGGTTTACGTTAAATCGATTTGGATACCTACTACAATCTGTACCAAACTTCTCAATACTTGTACAGATAATTTCAAACTTGCTTCATAAATTTACTTACTACATACCTATAATCTTTCAAGTATCTTTTATATTATTAAGAATTTAAGACCGTATAAAATTACTTTCAATTACCCAGCTCAGTAACATTAAATTCGTACACCTAACGTTTAGAATTATTATCTACGCACAGTCAGGGTTCAAGGGTTTCTATTTTATTTTATTACTCGTAGATCCCATAGTTGGCAAAATGCTTAATAAATTACGAACACATTACGTATTATTAACACTAGCGCGCAACTATTACCTACATGACTTGCCCTTTGCGACGTTTCTTGCCTTAAGTAATACTTTGCTTCGGTTAATTAATTTAATCTAACAAAAACATTCAACAATCTTGATATTGGCCGTTGAATGTTTTAATTCGTAATAAAAAATAAAGTCAATTTTAAATTGTTCTTTCCATTTTATCTTTTAATGATAAAACTATCAATTACCATTAATTAGCATGCCAAAATCACCATTTGAGCATTAACAGTTGAATACGGTTAAATAATGTTAATCCACGTTATGAAATACAAGGAATAAAAAATATACTTAAGTGGATTATTTCTAATTAAACTGAAACAGATCATTCATTCAAGATTTCAATTAACGCAATCACGCAACTTTTTTACGAGATTATGATAAACAAATGAATAAACCATGCTAAATTACCATTTATACGTTTGTATATAAGTGAATAATTTTAGTTTTTTCATGCCAGTAATAAAAAAAAGAAACAGAGTTACCTTCAATGTGTCAAGTAGCAGGTTTGTAATGTTTTGTTGTCGGACACGCAACGCGAATAATTATGTTTATCGAGCACCTGTCCAACACGTCACTATTGAATGGAAGAAGCCAAAGTACCTTAGAGCTATTAAGATCGACCAACCATTACAATAGTTACCTCTATGTGAAACTCAATGAGCCATAGACAATTTAAATTGAACGAATGATTTCTTCCACTTTGTTACAATGTGACACTTAAAAGAGTTACAATGTTACTAGGACGTTATAGACAAATATATGTGTTACTAGCTATCGCCCGCGACTGCGTCTGCGTGGAATTATAAAAAACAAAAAAGGAGCCTACAGGATCTTCCACACTATCCTCTGCATCTATACCAAAATTTAATCTAAATCCTTTCAATAGTTAAGGCTACAAACTTTAACAATTATCCATGCATCCATCAAATTCTTTTGAATTCATGATATTAGTAAGATAACTTTTAAAAGATAATAAAAATACAGCTAAAACAAAATACGGTTCAGTTTTTATACAATATTTAAATCCTTCTTCAGTAGTAATGCATCAAGACATTAAAACTGAAGAAATAGGTCTATAAAACGAGCCTTTTGACTTTACTACACATTCCTTTTTTTAATAAAAGAGACTTATGGGGTCTTCGCTTTGATTAACAAGGATCACGGAATAGCTATGGCGACAGAAATTTATACGGCGGGATTTTGGATCTATTTCAGTCTGCTATTAAAGCCTGGAGAGACCAGTTTGTGTTTAAAAGAAGTTTGTACTTGAAAAAACAGAGAAAATAGGTTTGTTTTTTTTCTATAATATGCAGATGGATAAAGCGTGAAATCTAACAATCAATATTGGTATCTTTAAAAGTTATAATGTTTTACTTTTGTTTGTTAGATTTATTTTTATTACATGTCAACATTTTACCTAAAATTAAAGTTAGTATTTAAATTTTGTTCAAAAATTCTTTGAATTCAAGATTAACCAGTGAGGTCGTCGTCCGCTCCACACTAAGTTAGTGGAAAGGTTTATTAACATAAACTGGCCCACTTGCTACTGTATATAAAAGCGTAGAATTTAAATGACTCCATTCCGCGTTATCAAACTGTTCACGATTATCTGATACAATTAAATTTGTGTTTGTATTTTTTATGGTTCATATAAACACCTTTATATTATTTTTGCTTCCCAATAAGCAGTAATGTTACAAATTAAGCATGATTTTAATATAAAATTTAAATTCCTTTCACGCAATATCACGAGTAACTGAGTGTCATATGTAAGTGGGTAATAATAAAGATACGATAGATGGAGTTTCCTAATTAGAAAATATCAATTATTTACGGTACTATCATGTAGAAAAATACTTAGGCACTTCTAACATTTTGTATGAAACGAAATCAGGTGAAATTATATTAACTTATACGTATCGTATGATGGTATAAAATAACGGTAATCCCTACTTCTAAGGTTTCTGCGCGAACAGTGTAGGATAAATACAAACTATTTAACCACTTAGGCGAATGCTTGTTTGGTACGGTCGTGACGTACGTGCTTTTTGTTACACACAATATTGTGCACGCCGGATTTCAACAGGAAATGGAATATTTATACAAACATTATGTTCGAACACTAAAAATATTGCAAGATTTATATCCACTCAGCTTCATAAATTTACTCATACTTTCGTTGCGTAGCTAGATTCTTGGAAAATGTATAAATAGTGTTGCTGTTGTAACTTATATTAATCTTACTAATGTTATTAATGCGAATGTTCAGATGGATGATTGGATGGATGTATGGATGTTTGTTAGAGTTTGTAGCATAAACGACTGAACGGATCTCGATGAAATTTTGCATAGATGTAGAGTATGGTCTGGAAGAACACATAGGCTACTTTGTTTTTTTTTAATTCCACGCAAACGGAGTCGCGGGCAAAAGTTAGTTTATTATAAAAAATATATTTAACTATGTAGCGCCTATGCGTGAATGCGTATCCATTTTATATTTAAAGATAGTTTACTCAAGTCGAATGTGTACTTAAATGATATACAAACAATATAAAATATAATTATCCCGACATCGCGCGAACGAGGCAGGCAGCCATATCGAGTGTTTAAACATGCGTCAATATTTGTTTGGGATAGCACCGAATCAATGCCGTTTTCGTTTAACAGTCGTGCTTATGTTTGTTTCATATCCAATTTCTATAATAACGATAAACGCTTTTATAATATTACCCAGTCCTTTGTTTAAACGAGTCATTGGTAATTGTAAACGTGAACTTTCATTCTTTCGGTAACCGGATTTAAATAATTATTAACAAATATACAGTATGAGTAATAAAAACTCATTAACTTACTAAACATATATGTATGGTCACAAACTGGAAACTTAAACATAACATAGATAAAAAGAAAGTCCGCACTGTGAATAATTCTGAAAACAAATAACAATAAAATATAAATAAAACGTCGAGGGTAACAATAAACAGATTATTGTCTGTGACCCTGTCATAAATACGATCAGATCCATTTAAACTCCAGAATACTACAAACTAAAAAGGTATAAACTTTATATTCAGCTTTTAGTAGTACGACTTGTATTTGATCCGAATAAAGTTTCCTACACAAACATTTCGACAGTAAAACTGTACGTATTGCAAATTAAGAAGAATTAAAAGTACATGTGAAATTTTACAATACCTAAATCTTTACTCAAATTTGGGTTTCGATTGTTTTTCACACCTTTGCTCCGTCAGTCCAATTAATTTTACGGATGGATTTTTGTTTTATACATTAAAAAATTAGTTGTTTTGGGAACTGAATCGTGAATTAGACCATTGTTTAATTCAGTCCGAGGTTAATGACACATCAATTGCGAACAGCATTGTACTTGTTAATCTAAATGTAACTTACTATTTGAAATCAGACAAAAGCATTAAAGAATGCACAAGGATTGATGACACTATTGAGTAGTAATTGCAGCTAATTGATTTGCTATAGATATCGGTATTGCTTACAAACTACTTAATTTAAGTCATAAAATACTGGCCGACTAGTGCAGTGTAGAAAAAAAAGTATTCTTATTTACTTCTTTTCTTCTATCACAACAATTATCTTTTACGATCGTCTTCTGACCCTGTTTACGATCGAATCTAGTTGGCGTACGGTCAGCATAAGCCAAGTTAGTTTATGTTACTGTTCTTTAGAGCACAAATTGAGCTTACTTTTGTTATTTTAAGGAAGTATCGATTCTTTGCATTATTGTAATATCGTGTTATTCTTCCAGTACATATGCGGTATAATGAGATAGCATTTGTTTACAAACAGTGGACGTGCGCGCCGGCCGCCGGCAGCCTGCCGCCCACCAAGGACAATCATAATAAGCACTTAACGACGAAATATTGTCGCTAATTATTCATTGTCGTACTGTTTGTCGTGCACTTGAATATATTAAATGATGTCGCTAAAAGTTACCAAACTGAAAGAGTCTTATCACGTGGGTTTTATTTAATTTATAAGTACTCGTATACAATATGTAAATATTTTTGCGATAGTTGAAATTGTGGATCATAAAAATTAAAGTGATGACTGAGTTACTCGCTTAAGTGTATAATATATTTAATATGTCACATTTTTATACAGGTGAAGCCACGGTCACATTGTCGTTTAAATATCAACACGCTTACACAAAACGACAAGCCATCTGAGATGATTGTCAGCGAAATTGCGCAATTTATTTTTTCAAGTCTCTAATTTCGTCTTCAAAGCCGCACCTGCACTTGTTTGTTTAAACTTTCCGAGAAGTGACATTTGTATGAAGGCTTAAACAATTTCTAGATATGTTTTAGCAAGAAATCTCTATGGATGCATTTATCTAAAAACGTAGTAGGAAGTATCTAGGACTTTTCAGTTATGCATTTTTTTCCTATTGAAGGATTTGGGTTTATAACTTCATTGAAATACGTCTATAATACGAAAATATTTTCTGTCACTTACAAGTATATGTAAAAAAAGAACAATCGGTAAATTGAATATCACGATTCTTCACGAAAAAATCTATTATCTATTCTTTTAGTCTGCACAAATTTGCTTATAAATTGAGTTCCGAAAGGGAAAGGAAATGTCATGGCGCCTAATTTAATGTCATTCAAATGCGAACAGCCATATCACTTCCAATGCGGCTATAATTCTAAATAAGTTATGTTGTACGCTCTGGTATTAAATACTAAGGCGTGAAGCGACAATATAAAGAATGTTGAATCAAATAAAGTTATACATCCATCCGTTTATGAAAGAAAATTCAGATAATAAAAACATTTACTTCAATACAGTAAGTTTTCTGTATTGCAACTTTTTTTGTTTTATCAAAGAACGTAAACGTATATCGTAGGTAAACAGAAGGTAGTATGATCAGAAACTACTTCTATCAGGATGTTTCTATCATATTTGTTCAAGATATAGCTAAACTGTTTGCACATAGCGATATATCCCCAGGTTTAAAGAAATGCTTATATGAAAAAACTGACTAGAAAGTTATTTTTAACGAGTAATATCTGAAAGAAATGTTAAAAAAGTCACTACAAGTCTTGTTATTATTTAAATACTTAAAAATAGTAATAACCGTAAATTGAAATCAAGATGAAGTATTAAGTTAACGTAAGAAATATTAACATTTTACTTCATATAATAAATTTGTTGCAAGTTTTCTACGTTAATAACATGAAAACCACTTGTCTCAGTTTTCGAAGTTGATGTACAAATAACGGGAGACATTGATTGAACTTTTACTATGAAACCTGAAAATATCTAAGATAATATTAATTTACTCTTTGACCCTAAATTGTGATACAAACTTCGGAATTTGTTACACAAAAACAATTCGATCTGGAATCGGACGTGGGTAAGTTCATGAATATTAAAAAGCGAAGAGAGTTCTTGTATATTTTGGAATTCGTTTATCTTTGATAAGGTTTACTATTCTCTTTAAATTTATCATTAA
>DVQH01000768.1:0-18293 GCA_018231625.1 Papilio phestus | reverse complement strand
AGGGAGGGGGTCCAAAAATCACGATTTTTTGCTTACGTAATTAAAGTACGCCCCCTTAGGAAAAATACAAAACGTAATGCAATCAATTCACAAAATAAGTCACTATTTTTTAAAATCTGTTTTTCTACAAACAAGCTACTGAAATGAAATTCGAATGTGTCCACAATCTAGTTAAGTTCATTGTTGGTGCTAATAGTGGCACTATCGGCGTCTTGCTACGGCAGACAACTCGGTGTTAGTCGTGACTTGAGTCGCGTGTCGGCACTCAATTCGATGGTCACGAACCGCGCGCGATATTGGCCTTTGAGTTACCGCGTGTCGGGAAAGTTCTTATTAGCCTACTTTATCAAGCAGCACCGAATACCAATCAAGCGGCACCACAGCTATTTAATATATATTCATTATAATTATTATTCACTACTAGTGGCCAATAGTTTCTTTTTGTTGTTTTAAATTAAAATTTAGCCAACTGCTTCGAATGTTTTACTAACATTTATTAACACTGATCGCAAAGTCTACTCCCAAAATATAAGCACCCTGGTCAGATTAACGCACAGCCACCTCCAGTGCTCGATGACATCGCCACCGATTGATTGGCCACGATTAAGTCGTCTGCTATCATCACTACGACTCAGCTTGTCGACACAATATCTCCACTACAAATTGTTGCTTCTGCTCATCTATTGGCGATTCGACAGCAAGATAAATGGTCAATAATGCTTAAGCAACATTTGCGCAAGCTTGCTCGGATTCATGCTGCGTAATCGAGTAAGGTCACAAGCAGAGTGTGTGCACCCGCACTACTGAATGACGGATGATTTTGGTGCTCGCGGCGCGCAATCATCAAAACACTTGGTGTCATCGCTGTGGCTTGCTTTGGCACACGCTGACATCGATCTGCAGCAATGATAGATGGGCGACCAGTCAGCAGCCCACTCGAACCATACTGATGATGATGCACCTCATGCACTCAATGTCCGTTTCGTTTTAATTAAAACAACACCTGGAATCGATCACAGCGTACCCGATGTCATTCGGAAATTTTAATTATTGCCACCAGCATGATTCCATCTGAGATTCGATTGGCACTCAAGAAATGCGGTCATCTGAACGCGCCCGCGCCAGGCCACATGTTGCATGCCGACTTTAAGTTTTCAATTAGCGGCTTTACTGATGTATCACATCTAATTTAAGAATTGTCTCTTATCCAAAAAACCATTGTTTTAAACAAACAAATATAAATCAACAAAAAGATTAAATTATAACTAGCAGTGTGTTATTTTACTATTGCGGTTGTTTGTGGCATCGGACAAGTACAGGAGCATGAAGACTTGGATAATGTATCAAAATAAAAAATATATTATAGCAGACTAAAACAAGCCAAATGTCAAAGCTCTCTAGCTGAACGGAAAAGCGCTTAAACAAATGACATAAAAACTATAGAATAGCAATTTCATAATAGTGAAATTCAATATCAAATAATTTAAAACATCCAACAACATTGTTCAAAGTAAAGACTAATAGCTTATACTTAATGGTAACTAAAAGAAATTAAGTTAAGTAAGCATCCGTCGTTTTATAACTGAACCCTCAAACCCTATCATTACGCATGCTAAGAGACATCACTCAAGCGACATCAATCATACACTGGACTACCTCTGAGGCATTGCTGTCGGCGTTGTTTCCCAGAACACACTGGAGAACAACTACCACTGGCCAATATGATCTAATTAAAAACAAATCAAATCCTCACTGTCGCCCATTAGCATTCATGACATTTGCTGTGACCATTGCGCGTAACCCAGCAAGTTACATCCAAGTAGGATCATTGAGTATATGACTGCTGACGTGCTTGTGCGCACCGTTGGAGTCTCACTGCTCAGTTCTTTCCAATTGTTCATCGAGAGCCTGAGCCAAGAAAAGTGCGCATACTTCGATAGATGAGTCGAATTTATAGTCAATTGGTGTAAGCTCAAGCTGTCAAGCATTTAGATGAAGGGCCATAGTAGCGCAAACACCGAATGTCGTTGCGCTGTCAAAGACTTGATTGATCTACGTACTATTTTAAATAACAACATGCTTCATCCACAGCACGCTTCTCACTTTCATAATGTTTGTACGCAGCTCGCAAGCTGTGGTGAGTCATTTTAATTGAACAAATTAAATGCAAGCAGCCAATCGAATGCTTTCCTTGGCTTCTGCCGACCAACCATCAATGTTATTGGTATCATCATCAGTCAAGCAGATGAGAGATTAAAACAAAACACTCATGTTGCTGCTGTGCACAGTGTGCTAGAGCTCTGTGGCTGCGCTCTGATCTCAATCGGTCTATTGACTCGAACCGGACTTAGAGCTCGACTCGACCAGAGGGTTTATAATTATATACCGTTTGGCAGCAACCGTAGCGGCAGGGCAAGTGATCACCTGGGCCATCTCGCACCGTGCTCTATTTATATACACAAGAAGAGCAATTAAGACCTGACTCCAATGGACCACTTATTATGAACAATGCTGGTGTGTCGAGTATGCCGATCGAAGTTTTTTGGCCAGGGTTGTACGCATCGATCAGTGAGCTATCAACAAGAGAACTGCCAACTGAATACTAAGTGCGACCTGTTGAGCATATGCTAGACATTACTAAAAGGCTTGGGTTTGATCAATCACACCCAGGCAATGTCATTGATGACGTGCTCGACTTTAATCCTAGCTCGACGTGCGCTTTCGACTGCGAAAAAACGATTGCGATCGGTCACCGCTGGTCATGTGCTTGCATCTTCACTCAATTATTGCAAGTATAGGTTACAAGTTATGCATAAAAGCAATAAGCAGTACCCCAGCACCCAGCAGTTTGATATACCGTCATTAGCAATATCCATTGTTCTTGTATTAATTACTACTTAAAATAAAAGCAGAAAAGCTATAACCTCTCTAGAGGGCAACCCAAGCAATAGGGAAAGATCGAAAGCCGGGCTGGTCGATGATGCAGCACAGTGATAATTATCTATTAAATACGGCTATTACAGTGCTCTAGATGCTTTTGTGTCAAGCCGGTGTTGTTGATAAATCACCAAGCAAGACACCACTGATGGATGCACCATGTTAATGCTTGCAGTACATTACAGTGGTAAAAGAGCCACCACCGCATCGCACCAGTACTGCACTGGTTGCATTGCATAGTGCTCTCATTTCAATAGCGACCTTCCACTGGACTAAAGCACACCACTATAGCCTAAACACACGATGGTGGTCTCTCCCTCCGCCCACCTTAATTTCAGCCAGAAGTGCCTGCTGCGAGAGCCACCAGGCTGGCCACCACTACCAACGGCCTCTTACCCTACGCTCACCTGCACAATTAATTAAACCAAGTCGCTCTCGCACTACTCAACAACGCTCCGGAATAGAGCAACCTCCTTGGCTTTCATTAATTTTCAAAATCAACTCGAACAATGTTTTGAATAGATCTTGAGTCAAGATTCTTGACACTAACAACACTAGTTACCAAAACAAAAGAAAATTGAATAAATAAGTTTTTTGTTGTTGACTAATGCACACACATTAATGATGATTTTTCAAAGCTCTAAGCAAATTCTGAAATGCAATTTTTAGTTTATTACAACATTGCATCAACCATTATATTTAGATTGTGGCAGAGTTGTTGGTTACAAGAAAAGCTCGTAGTCGAGTAACAATTCGCGTACAAATTTTTGCATCTAAACAAAGAGCTAAAATGCATTTAATTTTTGCCGATATATAACTATTAGTGGACGCTGGTGTTGCGGCTAGTGGCCAATCAGCGTCATATATTCGTGACACGCGCGCCACTGTCTTGACACCAGTTATTCATTCACATATTCTTACTGTCACTTGTTGCATGCTGCCTCAATAGTACAATACGTCCAGGGCCATTCCACTGCTGGGCGAGTGTGAAATGCATGAGTTATGCTCGAATTGGGTCTCCAAGGAACAATCAAACCCGGCGACAAGTGATTGAAGTGAGCCACTGTTCTAGCTAAGCTACTAGTCAGGGGTATTCTTCCTTTGGCCCTCAGCCCGCTCGCACTACGCCGCTGCCACAATTCTGGGCATAATGATTTCAATCCAACCAAGTGTCACAATGACCGTTCTTTGTCAGTGATTGAGCGCCCGCGTGCAACAAACGCACAACGCACTAAGCAGCCCTCCTAAGGAGTCTATCTGCAAAGATTGACTCTCAATGCGCTAAGCCAGTGTTCAGTGCGCTTGCACTCCTTTGTCTCTCTCTCTCTCTCTCGCACACACCACAGAATCAATGGATCCGACTGCGCGTGAAAGGCGACCCTCTAGCCTGACAGGCTCTTTTGCGACATACTACCCTATGGGCACTGACTCGAATTAATTCAGCATAGTTTGTTGTTGTTAGATCAAACTTCCTTCCATTTGGCATTCACGTCGAGACAATTTGTCACTGGTCGTCGTGTAGAAGCGAGCCACCACCTCCACTGGCAAGTATTTGGCACGTTCACCACTTTTTAAATTTTATTATTAAATTTGCTGTTCATCTCGGACGCCACTGCAAGTGGATGCAAACTCATTGTTATTATTTTCGATAAGTAAAGGGTCAGTATGATATTTGAAATGAAAATCAGTGATTAATTGGTTACTCGACCACTTTATCCACATCTTCTCATTGCTGCGTTGTGCGAGCCATACTGGGCGCAATGAAAACTGGTTTTGCAATGGCACTATGGTGATGGCTAATGCCAAGTTGCTGAACTGACCATTTGGCGCGATGCAAGACAATCGAAGTTAATGGTGATGTAATGCCCACCACAATCCAGTGAGAGAGAGCATTAAATTAATCATATTCCGATAGCAACGAGCGATACAGATTGCTTGTAATTATAGTCTCTCTAGAAGGAGCACAACAATGAAAAATTGGAATAGACAACCAGGTCAAAAACAAGCAACAGTGATTTGAGCGACTCAGTAGAATACCGACCCGACCAGATTTGATCTGGAGCATCTAACTAATCACAGACCGTGTACCAATGTGCCGCAAAGTAATTAACGTGCTCCAAACACAGACACCCGTGATTAGTATTTGGTGAGTTATGCCCAGCGATCGGACGTGAGAGAATGTGTCAGAAAGACTTTCAATCGATTTACTGGGCTCGATTCAAGCACTTACCACAAAAGGAATAGACTTGTCGTAAGTTAGATTGCGTTTTCAGATAAGTTAGTGTCGATTTGTTGCTGACTACTCTATTAAGTCAGTCGAATAGCCTAGCATAGCTGTTGTCTTAATCTGGCAAGTACTGGCACGTTGTCTTTTGCCACGCATTACTATCTATACCGCATCAGGTTTGCCTCATCGTCTACAGATCATTATTTAGATGTACACCAAGATTAGTTTGATCATCAACTTTTCTTGCAAGACAAGTTATGTAAACAGGCTATCTGTTGGACAATGGTTTCAAACAATGCTTACTCCATTGAAATAGATATTTATGAGGCGCAGTGTCAGCTAATATCGGGTGCTAATCTGAGCAGAACAAATTAATTGCTGACCGGATCCCAAGAGACTGCCACTTTCTACTCTCTACTCGCCATAGCTGCTTGTTCATGTGATCGATGCACTGATTGTGTAAAAGGTGATCTGCTGTATTGATCAAGCTAGAGCGGTGAGCGAAGAGGCAATGCCACGAGCCGAGTGATGCTCCCTGCAGTTGGTCTGTGATGCGCCACACCACCACACCGCTATGAAGAAGAGCAACAGGCGGGGCTGAGTACCACATGCTTCAACTGGTGAAGAGAAGCACGGGCGGACTTGGGCGGGACACACTTTGTTGGGCCATACAACAATGGCACATTGCCTTTCTGGCCACGGCGCGCGTCTTCTCTCCTCAGTCCGGTGTCAGTCACCAGTTTGTGCAGTTACTGAGCGAAGCTTGTGACGAGTGCATCAACTTTTGTTGAACTTAGTTGTTTGGGTGCCAGACTGCTCACGTCTTTGTACCTTGGCTCAATCTTGTCCAATCGATAATGGACAGTGCTGTCCGGTATCAGTTGTCTCCCGTTGCGCCACTGTCCAACCCAAACCACTCGTCACAGTCACAACAGGTTCTGTCGAGTCTGTTGCCATTGACCAGTGCCCAGTGTTGTCCCAGCTACTTGGCTAGCACCAAGCAGGACCAGGAGTCGTTACTATCCTCCTTCTCTCCCTCCTCGTATCGCTCGACAGAAGAAGCCGACCAGATCGTGCCAGACATCACTGGTCGACACATGTATCAATCGGGAAATCAGAGTACCTCACCAAACTCAGTCTGGTCCTCACTAAACGAGGTAAGTCCTTTCTTTGTTGAGCTCTTTTCGATACTGTGCGTTACCATCTGACTCAGTCAGTGCCCCAGGCGAGTTAGAAAATGGGAATTTTAATTACACCTTATGTGTAGATTCGTCCAGGCAACAATTACCAATTGGTCACTTGTAGAAACTAATTGCGGGTTAGAGAATGATCAGTCAGCATCGAATTGACGAGTGGACAAGGTTACTAGACAGCAATCAATTCTTGAATATTATTCATACAAACCCATCCAAGAAGCCAATTTTTACCTGAACTCGATTGCTTGTTTACAGTACTTTAATATATTGAACTTAACTTGATACTGAAAATTGATAGAAGATCTAGTCATTACCTATTGACTAGTTGGCATACTTTATCTGCAAACTACATGGTGTTGGCATTATATATTGCGCCAGCACATTGTTTTCTTGTGTTGTTTACTTAGCACAGCTAAAGCGAGAGCGAAATGTTGCTATGTGAAATAAATGTTAAATAATTTGTACTGATTGGCAAAAAGAGCTTTAGATGAGGTGAAGCGAAAGGCCGAAAGTTGGTGCGTGTCGTGAGCAAGGCCATAAACGGTGCGATTGGTTCGGATCGCAGTGCTGATCACCCAACGACCTGCACCAATACTGCGGCATCCTAGCTTGTAGGGGTAGCCCACTCGCATAAGCTTGATCATTGCTGGTAGTGAGAATTGCTGCTTTTCTAGCAACCTGCTCGGGCCAGACTCATAAAAGTACCATAACACAGCAAGTCATAAAGGAAAGTTATCACCAGTCGACCAGTTCGGTGTGTGCTGAGGTGCCGACTAGTGTGTAAGTGCTTGTGCCGGTTCCATGTGTGAGTCGCGCTCGCGGCAGCTTGCCAAGCCTCGGGCCGCCGACTAGGTCCAACATTCATCCATCAGCCAATTATGATAACATTAGTATATGATCTCCTGTCATAAATGTCGACGGTTGATTGTCCTCTTCGAGCTCGTGGCTAAATTCTGCCTTGCTTGTGAATCGATTGGGCACCAACAAATTGCTCTCCGCCACTTGCTGAATGTCAGACCTTTACTAGACTGAAAGGTGTTCGAGCGAACTAATGCAATAACTCAGCTGTCACCACTCGCGGACGGCTATCGACCGCAATCTCGAATTTGCTATGTTGATAAAGCGTATGTCAGCAAGTAAAAGAGTGAGAGTTCCAGGTGCGCGAAAGGCAATGTGTGATATCAAGATCACTTAGTTGCATTCATCTGAGGTGAATTAATGATTTCATCTTAGTGAAGGCATTCACATCGATGTCCAAGTTACGAGCGCTCAAAGCCCACTCGCATGGTTTGTTTTGTAACGCGCTGTGGACGAATAGTCTGGTAAGATGCAGATAAGTTAATGGATATCTTCATTGACACCTGACGGATAGCGTGCACTCGAGGTGTCTTGTGTGTGATAAAGTGGGACCTTTTGGCCACTCAGCCCACCACTCGACAAGTGTCGATTAGGGTCCATTGTCAGCGATCGGCCTGTCTAGTATGCTCATCTGTTGTTGCCGGTGGCACTTGTGTGCGGGACACGAGCCATCCACTCGGCAAATTCTGTGCGCAATGATGCGGGTAGAATGCGCGCTTGCCAGCCGCTGATGGTTATTTACGAGCGTGGGCTTAGGTGAGTTGAGCCGAGCGATCATCCAGCTGGGCAGTAACAAGTGGACGCACGCACGAGAATGTTGTGAATGACTGTCTGGCAAGTAGACCTCGACGGGCGCTCGAAAGAGGCAAGTGGCAAGCCGGTTGCCTACCTGTCTCACCGCTTGCCATTCACACTGGTGATGAGGCCCGCACGTCACAGCCATCACTGCTTTTGAGGGTATGAGTGTGGCGTTTTAATTAGACTCGCGAGCGCGCGTTGCTCTCCAAGTAACGACCGCTGGTAGTGTGTGTAGTGGCTAGCCCAATACTGGGGAAAATTACAAATACAACATCTGGTGGTTTTTTCTTGTTGCTGCACTGGAGAGTCTAGATAAGCTGTGAAATAACTTGGAAATCGTGATGTGGGTTGATAGGGTTGTAGATGTTTTGTGTCCCGAGAGTGAGAACTTTACTGGCTCGTTATTGGTGGCACTTTCAGTGATTAAACTTACATTGTTCAAGTTCAGAATTTAAATATCATAAATTTAAATTTAAGTTTTTTTAATTTTAAAATTTAGCTTTAATAAACACGTAAGTTTAAAATTATACTGAATTTTTAATACAAATATGCGTGTTAAAGAGGCATCTCTCTAATGTTGGGCTTCTCAATGTTGCTGCGGGCTGGCACGAGAGATTTATTTGACCAGTGCTAGCAAAGCGTGTTACGCATGTTTGCCAATTAATGGATGCTGCCCTTAGTGGTGGCCGCGAGGTGCGATCAAGCGACCGCACCGAAACTCAACCACTGTCAGCCGTGATCGACTGTCCGGAAACGCAGTGTAAACACCACACAAGAGACGCGAGGTGTGCGAGGTACGGACAATTAATAACAAATCACACCAAGAAGGCAGCTGGGTCGAATAATTAGGTCCTGCACACTAAGGATTAGCCGCATCGCTTATTGAAGACTAAGACGGAAGCTATCTCGATAAATCATGCCAAAATAATCCTTGGTCCGAGCTCGCTTTCTGTCCCCACATGTCCAAATGTTTTCAAAATCAAGCGCACATTACTAAAAGATTAGTAAGGGGTGCACTACTTTAGGAAAACTTGGGTGCTAAAACAGCATTCGTTAACCTTGGTTTGATTGCGTTGACAGACAATTAATATAAGCTTATAGGAAAGGTCAAAAATTTTGTCACTTTCTACAAGAAAAGCCGCATAACTGGTTATAAAATGCAGTTTGTTTTGAATTTGGGTTTTAATTTCGATTTCAAACAATGTCTCATAGAGTGTGTGAACTTATTGGCGAGTAAGTGAATAGTTGAGGTACGGATGCCCGGTGGCTAGCTAATGAATCGACGGTGGCGGCCCGTCAGGCTAAACTAATCAGCTGTCAATCATTGCGTGTGGTACTGTTGTTTCGTACCACGTACTGGTATCAAGCTTACAACAAAATGCTTGGCGATTCGTTGGCGGTTACTTTGAGCTGACTCGCCGACAAGCGTGCTAATCCAAAGAGTGTCCTGTCACGGGCGGAATCGACCCTTACCGCCTAGTCGATTCCCACCTGGCCCAAGTTAGTCACTGATGCCTACAAGCACTGACCATTTACGGTCATCAGTGGCGGAGTGGTCAGAGAAATTGATTTCCATTACCAGTTGAGCAACACAAGCGCCATTTGATGGGGCGAGCACATGTCGATTCTATATGCGCATAGTGATGGGTCAGTACGCGAACGCAATCACCACCCGCTATTCCACTGGTCGACTCAGAGATTCTTTCACACTATCCTTGGTGGTTGTGGTGAAACGCATTTGTCTTGTCAGTTGGTTGGCATCTTGCAGGAATGTGTCGCAGGGCAAGACACGAGAGAAGCTAATTTTTCATCGCCAACGTGTCATGCGTGTGAGCAGCGTGTCGTAAATCATTCTGCGCTTGCCCTCACTCCTTGGTAGAGTAAAAGTTGCCATCTCTCTTGCTTCTGTCGATCGCATTCATCACTGGTACTACCGGCGAGCTATAAGCCGCCGCCACCAACGATTGGAATTGAATTTCAGCACCACTACCGGCCAGCGGCACCGATAGCGGCCGGTATGCGGTATTATTCATGCTTGTTGAGTCACTTGTTGCCTCAGATAGACTCGTCACAGCTTACTTTGCTGATAATAGCTTTTTAATTGGGACACCTTACGCTTTAGATAGCCAACACACTGATTGTTTAAGACCAGGGGCAAGTAGTGCATCTGGTACCAAAAAGCTTGACTCTCTATTTTCTTCAACAGGATAGCAAACATCAAACGCTGTCGCAGTCTGGCAAGTGGGCCAAATGCGCGAGTATGCACTCTTCTAAGTCTACCGACTCAAATACTTTAAAGAACACTATGGATCAGAGTGCTTACTCGATCTTTCCAGATAACATGCATTTCAAAAGCGAAGTAAGTACTCACAAAATACTACTCTTTAAATCCTTTAGTGCTCACACTGATCACACTATTTATCTTTTTTCTGTTATTAATAACAGAATTCTGAACAGTCTTTTTCCGAGCTAAACCCGCAAATTGAGGCGTCTCACCTTTCAAGTGGTTGTATGTACGAAAATACAACATTTCCCAGCACGCATCTAATGCCTACGAGTCACGGGCATGCACCTATCAGTGTTTATGAACCGTTTGGAACCATATCTAATCATCAGACAATGACAAGTCAGCGTTACTCAATACCTGTTTATCAAAACACTACGTTTAGCGATAAGCTTCCCGGCTGGAATGAAAACGTTTCCAGCATGAGCGAGGAGTTTATAAGCATCAAGCAAGATGCATCAGAATACAAATCAGAACATCATTACAACAGTCAGAATCAGATGAACCAAAGAAACGAAAGTTATGGTCATTGTGGATACACTAGCCAGACATACCTCACTTCACAAACATCAGCAGGGTACTCATCATTTCAAGCGCCAGTTGGCAGCACGCGACCAGCGGTGGTGAGTGGTAGCGCACAGTCTCGTTATATGCCACCCACACCACCAAGCTCGGAACCAGGATCTCCCTCGACCCAGCAGCAACAACTGCACAACCAGACTAGACATCAGCAACAACACAGTGGCACCGTTCACACGAACGACTCACCACCTGAGTACCTGTCCGGTGGTGAGTCAGTTTCACGTTCGCCCTCAACACGGCCCTCTCCGCCCCCGGCTTACAGCTGTCTCAACGGGACCACGCAGCCCGCGCACTTACTGGCCCAGTTCTGCGAGGCCTCCCAAGTGTCCTCGATTTCCACATTGCACCTGAAGTCGAGTGTCGCGTTGCCGGTGTCTCCATTCACCAGTCAGCAACAATGCCCATCGCAGCGCACGAGCAAAGTTTCTCACAGTTCGCCCGGCGGTGCGGCTCATTTCGCGGCCTTGTCTCGGACCGGTGCAGCAGCTAGTACTTACAATGGATCGGTCATTACGCACATTGCTGGGCAGCCTCGTTACAATCGTCGCAACAATCCTGAGCTAGAGAAGCGCCGCATACATCGCTGTGACTATCCAGGTTAGTGTGCGACATACGAACGCAATGTGATCACTAAGGTCAATGAAAACCAGGCAATGAGCGAATTTTTCATCATTTTACCGCACACTTTTCAGCCTTTCAGTCTTAACATGAGCGATTCACTCTTAAAAAAACTTGTTACTCTTAGTCCCCGGCAGCTGTTAATGCAATTAGACTCAAGTCACTAGCCAATTGATACATTGCGCCAACTCACTAACAGCTAGCATCATTAGCACATTTCCTGCTGATCAATGTCACTGAGACTGGCGGAGTGATGGCCAAGCAGGGCCTTAGCAACGTGATCATTAAGGATGGCCATCCCGGGGCAATTAGGGATGATTTTTCAAAGTCATCAGTGCTAGCCTTCACTGGCCTAAAACAAACAAAGTTGCCACTGGCATTCCACGCGCTACCCTGGCCAACTGCCTTCACTCGACCACCAGCTCTCCCGGCCACCACGTATTTTGACTCCCGATACTGTGACCAGGGTGGGGCACTTGTTTCAAGTTGGTGCCACTGGATGCACTTACAATTGGCCAAAATATGGAAATGCAGTCATTTGCTAAAATAACAAAATTAAGCAAATAAGTCGTACAATGTAAAATGGTGAATATGAATATTGGTATAAGCCTGTGCAACTCATGAAATGTCTTGATTGTCACTGGTCACAGCATCTACTATGAACGGCATGTTAGTGTCCATTTGGGCTTGGTCAATTAGTGTTCTTAATTGATGACATTAGTGTTGCGCTTGCGGATGTCCCTTATTAGCGTGTCTTCATTGAGAAGTTTTCTCGGCAAAGAGTTGTGTTCTCATGACTACTGTGACACTCGGACAGAGTCCATTCACATATTTTGCTTTAGCTCACATTAACGTACTTCTCGTACACAGGCTGCACGAAAATCTACACTAAGAGCTCTCACTTGAAGGCACATCAACGCATCCACACAGGTAAGCATCGCTCCTGATTCTCTCCACATGAGTATTGCTGTTTGTCTCGTGCCACCACCGATCTACAATCCGGTTTGGCGGGTGGCGGACTGGCTATCAATCATCGATGGCACTGGCAATTAGTCAGCACACTAACCGACGCTCTCTATTCTCTTTCCCGACATTTGGTCGTTAGGTGAGAAGCCATATCGTTGTCATTGGCCTGAATGCCAGTGGCGTTTTGCTCGGTCCGACGAGTTGACTCGCCATTACCGCAAGCACACTGGAGCTAAGCCGTTCAAGTGCAAGGTATGCGAGCGTAGTTTTGCGCGCTCCGATCATCTAGCCTTACACATGAAGCGTCACATGCCCAAGCCAAACAAGTCTCAGACTCATCAGCAGCAGCATCAAGCGCAATCTCAATGCTCGCTTCCATTGCCAGTGCAGCACTGAGTGATAAGCAAGAGCGTATTCCAAGCCACTCTCACCAAACACACCTCATCACATTGTACATAGTCTCACTCCCACTCCACCCCACTTGTTGTCATTGTTGTCCCTCACACCACTTTTGCCTTACAGCATGTGTACAAAGTACTCCATTGGCACCCATAGCATGATTCACTATTCACTGGCCAATGGCCTAACCTAGCAATACTCAATTGCCACAGGGCAGTTTCCCTCAGCATCACGTTGCCTTATCTCCCTGCCACATCACTCGCGCTTACTGGCACATATCACCGCTTATTGGTTGTAAATAATGTATGCTCCTTAACCTACGCGTCTGTATCTACCTTTACGTGCTTTGTGCACCCCAACCGCGACAATAAACTGACATGGAAGCCGATCAACTTGCTTACGCATTTAGTTTAAGTGATGCGCGTCTGGTCTGGGTCTGCTTTCTCAGTTGCTTGATGGCACATCTAAGCTAAGCACTATAAAGGCGCACGCCGAGGTGGCACAGGTGAACCACCAGGTGAGTGGCGTCGAGAAGCAACAGCAACGGCAGCAACTCTATAAAAGTCACGCACAGCCATCCTCCAAAGAGCTTGTAATGTTGTCCAATCAGGCAGAAGACGAGGAGACCATGATGTGAAGGCACAGGGCGGTAGTGTCGTCACCATGCCAGTGAGTGTCACTTAGCGAGTGCGTGGCTCCACCGACCAACGGCAACCATGTATAATTAGCGCGTGAGGGCACTGGTTGCTTGTTCAGTGACAACTACCAAACGAGAGCCGTCACGGCATTGTTAGTGGGCCACTAAGATGAACATTTGTATGGGACAATTGTGCCGTGTGTGAGTTTGAAACAAAACAAACCACGGAGACTTGCAAAGATTCCCTTGCGTGATGCTATAGCAGTACATTTCATGGGTGGTCAATGCGTCAATGCAGCTGACACCACTGAAAATCGAACAATAGGTTTCAATTGAGTTCGCCTGCCACTTGGATTGACTTGCACTAACAGTGTTCACGGCCATCACTCGGTGGTAATCATGGCAGATAATTGCTGACACTCAACCAATGGCTTACAGTGCTCAATGATCACCGTTCTCATAACCATAAGACCAATTTGCACATAACATGCAAGCTTGGTGACACCAGTTCTCAAGATTGCTTCAACATAATATACAGTGTTGCCTCAAGTTTTACTCATCGAATTTACATGGAAAAGTGAAGCAAAGAGAGAACGTAGACAGTGTTCGATTTAACCCTTTCGATCCCAAAGATTATCCGTAAAAGATAAGCCTTATATCGCCAATTGAATGAGCGGGATACATACGTCCCGATAGCGCCTTCGGGATTGTGAAAGATACACTACTGACAATGGCTTGGTGAAAAGTAAAGTAAAACTTGAACGCTACTGTAAACATTCACTCGTAAATTCTAGTACACAATCAACAGCAAACCAACATTGATAAGTGACAATTAAACCTTTGACGACTAATAGTTGACAAATCTAGATGAATATAATAGTAAACTTCCCACTGCATTAAATAGTATTAGGTCTCACCGCTAAATCGTGCGGATTTCAGTATTAATCCGTCAATTATAATGCATAGATGGCGATAGTGTAAATAGCACGATTAGGTAGCGAGACCTAATGTTTAACACTCCGTCTGTTTTTATTAGTTTTTCATTTGACTTTTTTTGATTGTAGGGTTACATGCACGATCCCAAGCTTGTGAAGCAACGCGCATGCGCGAGTTTCTCATGCCGCACGTTGTGTAACTGACGCATACTCAATGATTGGCAATCATTGATTGCTCTCACATCCAAAAAGTGTTGATTTGTAATGCCATATATCGTCTAGTTTGGCAATCTCGAAGGATTGTAAAAGGCGGGCCAAGAGGCAGAGACAACTTGACATGAGTCTAAGAAAACCAGAATTTCAGAAAATCTGGTTTATTCAGTTTCTATGAATTAAATTTTAATGTAAAATAGATAAAATTTTAGGAAAAGTCAAGAAAGGGCAAGTTTATCATTTTAGTTCATGTATTTTTTAAAAATTAATTTAACGCTTGGGGTCACCAAAGTAACCCCAGAATCAGTAGAAGTGTTAATTATTTTATTCGGTTTCGCTACCAAGTCGTGTTTTTCTGGGGTATGGCTAATTTTTCCAAAGCACTGTGGACGGCAAGACAATTGTCCGCTTACAGCTAGGTAACGCCACATGGAAGAAAACAATGAGAAAATTTAGCCATACCCCAGAAAAACACCACTGGTCGTACTATTTACACTAACGCCATCTATGCATTATAATTGGCGGCTAATCCGCACGATTTAGGGGTGAGACCTAATATTAAAGTTTGTAAAAATATGCCTATGGATTTTGGTGACACACTCTCGGCGTAATATTTTGTTTTAGTTGGAAATGAGCTGTTTGATGACAATTTGCAAAGATTGGAAATGTTTCTAACTAATTGATCACAGTGGCTTTGCTTGGTTTTTACTGCTTCCAAGTGAGTTAATTGTTCCGGTTAGCCTCCTAGCCTATAGAGTTGAAAGTAAATGCTTCTAGTGGAGCGAAGGTGAACTAACAATACGTAGAGTACAGCTCCAAGTTTTACTTATTTCTAATGCTATAGTAATATTGTAAGCAGTTTAGCTTCCAGTATTCATAAATCTAACACCATACTTCACTTTTCTATGTAAATGTGAAGAGTAAAACTGTAGCTTTCAATAGCAATACAGGTTGCAACTTGGTCCACATATTTACGCAAAGTTAGTGTGTGCTGTTGTCACAATAAAGTATTAGCAAGCATTATATATAATCAATCTGGTTGTTTAAAAAACAAAAATACCCCAGTGGTTAAAAGTGACAAAAAGTAGTAAATCAAAAAAAGTTAAAATTCGTCAAATTGAAGTAGCTAGAGATGTTTGACCAGTCTCAACTGCTGGATGGCGCGGGCTATTTTATTTTTTATTGTAGTTTAAATAAAAATATAATTCTTGATTAATCTGATTTGTATTTTGAGTTTTGCAATTTTAATTTGTATTGATAGTAACAGTACATTTAAGTTATTCGATTGGTACTGCGCGCCACCCAGTGGGCAGTTGAGACTGGTCAAACATCTCTAGCTACTTCAATTTGACGTATTTTAACTTTTTTTGATTTACTACTTTTTGTCACTTTTAACCACTGGTGTATTTTTGTTTTTTAAACAACCAGATAGATTTACTAGTTTTTAGCTTTGTAAGATTAAATAATTTTGCTCAGAAACAAAGCGGCGGCTACGCCGCCGCTTTGAACAAAAGAATGTTTGTTCAATTCATTGCAATTCAATTCAAAAGATACAAAAGATGAATTTGAAGTGTAGATAGTGCAGCTTGGTTTGATTAGGTCACCACTAGCACATCACACTACAACTGCTATCACACTCACTGTAATCTCATCTGCAAAGCAGCGATAAGCGTTACAGTCTAGCTTCACTACTGACAGCGAAAGAAAGCGACGGCTACGCCGCCGCTTTGAACAAGCGATGCACCACTGTATTTTGGGACACGCGGTGGTATGATTTAAATCAATCCCACTGGTGTAAAAACAGGACCACCTGCTGTTATATTTAGTACAACAATTGGTACATGTTTGTAAGTTGAATCGTGTTAGTATGGGAGTTTTCTGTATACAACAGAATTTATATTTATTATCATCATAGCACACACTAATTACTCAGCATTGATAGAAGAAGATAATATAATATATAAATAAATTATCAATTTTCAAAACACACTGTATGCTGTGGAGTTACATGAATTCAGTTTCACGAATCGAAATTATATTTAGTTCATTACAGTAGTATTACTCCAAGAGCACATAAGTTCGATTTCTCCGAACGTCTTCTCGTTCCAGTTGAGTACGTCTGGTCAAAGAAGGCTTGGAACAACTCGCTTGACACGATCCGGGAAAAAAACGAGACAGGATGATACGATATCTTTCGTAGTTGTTGAGAGAAATGCAAACTTTGCTTTAGCTTTGAGTTCGTGGTTAAAGGATCGCTCTTCACTTAGCCATACAGAGAAGACTCGATTGGTTGAAAACTCGCTTTTCTTGACATTTTTTTATATAAAGGGGATAAAACGAACAGTATTTTATAATTTAATTAGTGTATGTGCATGTGTTTGAAGTGCTTTTCTAGACTCGTATTGGTTGACAAGTCTTTCTCCCACTCACTGTTAGGTACTCACTGTATCTGGAGTGATCAAGATGGTTTCTGAAGAAACTGGGAGGTTGCTTTTTGCATTTTTGTAGTTTGTCTTCGATAGTTTTGCCCGTAACTGGACACTTGTTAGCTTGGTAACCCAAACATCGCAAGGTAACTAATTTGTTTATTGTTCGATGTCGGTAGGAAGTTTTATTAAAATCTAACGTACAGTTTTGGAAATCAAAAACCAGAAATATTCCAGATATTCTGACAGTTATATATTAGTCTAGGCCCTAAAGTAAATTTTTGTAAAAAGTTTAAGCAAAATTAAATGTAACGTTTTTGATACAGTTGGATTTTTGTAAAACTCTCATAGAGTTAACATGGGAAACTTTAAATAGGCGTAACTCTTGCACCTGAATTATTCTGAATATTTTGAAAGTTTTATATTAATTCTGGTATTATGCTTAATTATTATAGAAAGTTTCATTAAAATCTAACATACAGTTTTCGAAATCGACTAAGCCGGACAAACCGATTTTAATAGAGAGCCACGTCTTTACAGACCGAGGCTCTCTAAAATTGTAGCTATGGCCACCGAATTTTAGAAGTAGCCCGGACCTGAATTGCAATTTAAACTCTTTTATATATGTTTGTGCATAAAGGCAGACAAAAGCGATAAATTTATTTTCATTAACATTTTCTTTTTTATAAAGACCATCTCCACATTCATTAAAAAAAGTGTTGTCCAATTGTTTGGTTCACTTTCCTAAATCAAATTCTCAATTAAAGATAAAATTAAACTCATTTAAAGTTCATGCATAAAAGCGGACAGGAGCACTTTCATTAACATTTTCTTTTGTATAAAGACAATTTCCACTTTTATTTAAGCCTTAAATTAAGAGAAGTGTTGTCCAATTGTTTGATTCACTTTCCTAAATCAAATTCTCGATAAAAGATAAAATTTGATAGCCATGTTTTGAGAAACTCTGCAACTAGTTTAGGACTGGATGGCAATTAACACTTATTCACTCTGCTAAGTCTGCTGGCTATGCAGACAAGTACTGCTAGTATTAACTTATTTTTTTAATTAAATTTACGCTAAAAATAAAATCTTATAGTTATGGCCAGTGAAACTCAATAAAACTGGTATGGGCTTAGATCGCATTAAGTTAATGATTAACATACACCAGGGAAAGGCCTTTTGTCGATTTTACTCCGAGTCATATCTCGCGCGCTGAA
>DVQH01000767.1:0-18312 GCA_018231625.1 Papilio phestus | reverse complement strand
TCTCTCTCTCTCTGTCTCTCTTTCTCTGTCTCTCTCTCTCTCTCTCTCTCTCTCTGTGTGTCTCTCTCTCTCTCTGTATCTCTCTCTCTCTCTCCCTCTCTCTCTCTCCCTCTCTCTCTCACTCACTTGGTTACTTTCTACTATAGGAATTCCAGATTACAGCACAGATCTACTAGCCGCCGATGTGCGTAACTTGTTAACCAAGTTGAACGAGGAACGAGGAAGACCCGGTGAGAAGTGTATCCTGGTCTCGCATGACTGGGGTGGCATTGTCGGGTGGCACGTCGCACAGGTCTATCCCGAACTGGTCGATCAAAACATCATACTCAATGCTCCGCACCCGTACGCATTCCGGCAGCGTATTGCCAAAGACTGGAAGCAGTTCTTCGCTTCATGGTTAGTGTATTCTCAAATTCTCATATATCTCAAAAAGCCTTCATGATAACATAGTCGTGTTTGGACTCAAAGTACTCGGGTTTTAGTCATCTTGAAGATGACTTGGTTTTCATGGCTCTAACCTTTTGCGTTCAAGAGATATGTTAAACAATGTTCTTTTTTAGGTACATGTTCTTCTTCCAACTTCCCTACCTGCCAGAGTTGATGATTCGCAGCAACGATCTGGCCATCTTCGATCGAGCCCTAGGTCAGTACTTCAAATCGACCGAGGAAGCCGAGGTCTACAAGTACTACTTTAGCAACGGGCCAAACGCCATAACAGGACCCCTAAACTACTACCGTGCCATGATTCGTGGCTACGGTCAAAAGACCACTCGAGCAGCTCAGGGTTCTCTTAAAAAACCGGTAGAACCTAGAACCAAGATTATCTGGGGCCGTGATGACGTAGCCTTGGTGGAACAATTGGCACAGGAATCAGTGCCCTTATGCCGTCAGGCTTCCGTGTCCTACGTGGAAAAATGCTCCCATTGGATTCAAATTGAGAAACCAGATCAGGTGAATCGAATTATGCGAGACTTTTTGGCTACACGCTGAAAGTAGCCTAAAACTGAAAAAAAACTCCTATTCGAAACCACGTTCGAACGTCTACATGAACAACACACCAAAATGCTCATTTTAATTTGATTTATGTGTAAACGTTCATGAACGACAATCCCTTTTCATTCAATGTTGCATTTTCCATTTTGGTTCAGATTTGAATCATTCAAATCTATGTACCACAAAATGGAGTTTTTAATATTTTATAACAAAAAATTTGTATCTCAAAACCAATTTGATATATATATGAAAATAAAATGTTTAAAACATTCAAATTTGTTTTCGATTGAAAAATTAACCCCCATTTTTCAATTACATTTAACCCCTGGGGAATTCCATGTGTTGACGTGACTAAGGTCGGACTTTGACCACTGGGCATGCGCAGTATAAAACTTGAACACTATCTGAACTTAAAGTTATTGATCTACTATAGAAGGTTCACAAGTACCTATTGATTGATCATTGATATATATCATAAATAATCAATAGATAAGATTTCCAATTGGATAGTGCAAAGAGAAGTCAAAGTTCAAGCTTTCTCTCTCTCTCTCTCTCTTTCTCTCTATCTTCCTGTCTCTCTCTCTCTCTCTCTCTCTTCTTGTCCTTCTCTTTTTCTCTCTCTCCCTATGCGAAGTAATCATGATGAAATAGCGCGAAACCCTTAAGGTCTTCATGTACCCTTATTTATTTTATCCTAATCATAACACAAAAAGGGTTATCTATTGCGCATGCGCAGTAATGTTGTTTTTGAGTTTTGCATATCACCTTCGGATAAGGTCTCTTTCTCGATGTGCAATATATACTTATATATATAAACTTGTTTGAAGGGTCTTATACTATGTCTGAATGTGTATCTCCAAAATTGGTCTGTATATTAAATAGTGTAAAAATGAAAGATACCTACGACCGAAGACCGGAACTTCTGGAAGGCCAAAAACATCCGGCCGTTTCACCGGAAGTTGATCCACTTACACCACCGGAATGGTTTGAACCTGATTCGTTTGCGCATGCGCTGCGTGTCTATGAGCGGTATCAGATTGTGTAAGTCTCCTATATATTTAATGAATAATATGGTCGTGGTTTTCTATGTTCTATGTCCTAGCAGGTTCTATGTTCCTATAATTTTCAGTCATTTTTTGGTATTCTGCCACCCCCGTTTTTGTACTGTGAGAGTTACGCTACTTCCATTGTGCTTAACCAATTCGAATCTATTGTTTTGTGTTTCGAATTCGTTACCGATTCGAATCTAACTTTCATTGTTGTGATTCAAATTTTAAACCGATTCGAATCTAACTTTCTGTGTTATGATTCGAATTTTATTCCGATTCGGTTCTTAGCTTAATACATTAACCCTTTTGATCCCAAGGATTAGCGCCGGCCCTCTTGTAATAAAATTTTTTTTAAGAGAAAGATCTTTCCTTATTTCTCTCTTTTTCAACCTTAACTCTCTATTTTTTGAATAGAATCGGCATCACCAACTTGTACGGATTCACAATGTCCATCGCATTTGGTCCTCCCCTTCTTTTCCCCCTGCTAGCAACAGGACACTCAAGAACCTTACCAGACCTATTCCCTCGATACCTTGACACCATAACTCACGTGCGAAAGTGGTACACCGCGGATCCGTTTGACCCGAAAAGCGTCTCTCATCGATCACTGAAGATGGTCCGTGGAATGCACCAAAAGGTGGCGGAAAGGTTAAATCGTGAGGCTCCCCAGGAGGGAGGAATTCTGTGGATGAACCAACACACAATGGCAATGGTCCAGTTGTCCTTTATCGTTCTTTGGGCTTTGTTTCCTGAGAAGGTATGAGAATTTATATATATTAACCCTTTCGATCCTAAAAATTATCAGTAAAAGATAAGTCTTATATCGCTAATTGAATGAGCGGGACACATACGTCCCGATAGCGACTTCGGGGGCGAAAGGGTTAATGAAAAGTATGGTCGTGGGTTTCTATGTTCTATGTTCTATTTTCAATGTTCATGTTCATGTTCTGGCATTTTTCGTTCTCTGCAATTTTTGCTGTATATTGTAAAAGTTACCCTACTTGCACTGCGCTTAACCAATTCGAATCTAACTTCGGGGAGAGAAAGGGATAAGCTAAATCCGTAATAACAAATAGGACTTACTTTTTTTCCATCTTCTAATTGATTCCAGTTTGGCTTTCACAACTTTACCCCCAAAGACAAGCACGCGTTGTTTCACTTTTGGCGCACAATGGGCCACTGTCTGGCGATCCACGATAGGTTCAACATCTGCACCGGAAGTGAGGCCCAAGTGGAACGTCTCTGCCACGATATCTGGTACGAGGATTGGCTTCCACGCATGCGCAAAGCCACCCGCCCACATCCAATGTCCGAAGGAGTGTTTATCGCCTTGACCGAGGCTATTCCACGACTCAACTATCGTCCTATGATGGCCTACGCGGCACCCCGTATAGGTCTCGATCCGAAACCGTTTGCCCTGCGGTCGATCCGAGAATGGATCTCCTACTTCGCTTTTTGGACCATATTTCAAGTGGTCACTCGAATCCCGTGGCTTCACCGGTTTCTGGCGGATCGTGGCGAGGAAAACGTAGCCCGGGCTCGGCGAGAACGAACCGAGAGAAAGAGACACCTTATGGCGAAGTATCCGAATGTGATTTATGATGAGCCTGGATGTCCTTTTAGGATTCCTGAATCAACCTAAAGTATCCTTTCTGATTTAAAAGTTTATAAAAAATAAAAAAGGTTTATCTATAACAAAAATAAAAAATAATTGTGTAAATAAAAATATATATAAAACAATAATAACAAAGAAATGAACAAAAATAGTAAAAATTAACAAAAATGGAAAAACAAAGTGTTTCGTTGTTATCAAATGGCACAACCAAGATATTTATAATGAGTATCATTAAATCTAATCAAGGTAGTTGTAAATAAAAAATAATTTTAAAAATATCTAGAAATAATAGAGTGAAACCAAAATCAGTTATCAGGTAGAACATGTAACCGATAGCGTTTCTTCGGAGGTTCCAAACGTTGTTCTTGGTGTTGCTGGTGTGGGACTCTAGGTTGAGATTGACTAATTAGCCCCGGTTGTTGCTGGGGTCTCACCGGAACTTGGACACTTTCACTCATCATCTCTACTGAAGCTTCAGGTTGACCCGTAAGAACTCCTGGAAAAGTTCCCGGTGGAACTTGTTGTTGTAGACCAGTTTGCATTACCGGAAGTATTCCTGGTTGAGATTGACTAATTGACCCTGGTTGTTGCTGGGGTCTCACCAGAACTTCGGTACTTTCACCCATAATCTCTACTGAAACTCCAGGTTGATCCGTAAGAACTCCTGGAAAAGTTACCGGTGGAACTTGTTGTTGTAGATCAGTTTGCATTACCGAAAGTATTCCTGGTTGAGGTTGACTAATTGACCCTGGTTGTTGCTGGGGTCTCACCGGAACTTCGGTACTTTCACCCATAATCTCTACTGAAGCTCCAGGTTGACCCGTAAGAACTCCTGGAAAAGTTCCCAGTGGAACTTGGTGTTGTTGTGGACCGGCTTGCCTTATTACCGGAAGTACTCCAGGTTGAGATTGACTAATTAACCCTGGTTGTTGCTGAGGCTTCACCGGAGCTTGGCTACTATCACCCAGCATCTCTACTGAAGCTCCAGGTTGATCCGTAAGAACCATTGGAAAAGTTCCCGGTGGAACTTGTTGTTGTTGTTGTTGACCGGTTTGCCTTATAACCGGAAGTACTTCTGATAAATATTGGTACTGTACCGGAAGTGCAGAGGTTTCACTCATTCTGGCAAACTTAGCCGGTGAAAACTGTTGGGTGGAAAATGGGTATCCTGGTTGTGGCTGTTGTTGTTGAGAAGGCATCGGATATGGAGGTTGCATTATTTGATACCTCATTGAAGGTTGATGATAAGCTTGAAATTGCATTTGTGGTGGATAGGGTGAAACCATCGGGTACATTGATTCTTGAGCTGGCCTCATCAAAGGCTGGTAATAGGAGGGCGCTTTGGTGTATCTTGGATACGGATCTTGAATATACACCGGAGGAGAAAGTGGTGCTGGAACTAATGAGCCATCTTCTTGTTTTATCTCCCTAGGAGCTTGAGATCTTATCTCCTGTTGTTCTTGAGGTGGCTGTGTTGTTTGTAGCAAGATTGAAGGTGATGAATCAGTTGGCAGTTGTTGACATGAACTCGTTCCGGAAGAACAAACTTGTTGCGGAGGATACCCAATCATAGGTTGTGTCGAGTGCGGTAAATATTGAGATGGAATGTATGCTGAAGTTGGTAGACAATCTAATTGTTCTTCTTCTTCTTCTACTTCCAGTTTTATCATCATAGGAACTACTTGCCGCTTAGTCGTCTCTTCTTGATCCTCTTGTCTCACTGGCAATAGTGCTTGAGATCTTATCTCCTGTTGTTTTTGAAGTGGCTGAGATGCTTGTGCCAAGATTGAAGATGATGAATAAGTTAATGGTTGTTGACTTGAAGGCCAACTTGTTCCGGAGAAACCAACTGGCTGCGAAGGATACGTATACACTGAAGATTGGGATAATGGTGGAGCTGATAAAAGATCTCGTTGCTCTTCTTCTTCTTCCTGTTTTATCTCCATAGGAACTCCTTGCTGCTCAGTCGTCAGTGGTAGAGCTAAAGAACGATTGAGTTGTTCTTCATCTTCTTGCTGTTTTATTTCCTTAGAAACTACTTGCTGTACAGTTGTCAGTGGTAGAGCTAATGAACGATCTAATTGTTGTTCTTCTTCTTCTTCCTCTTTTATCTCCATAGAAGCTCCATGCTTCTCAGTCGTCAGTGGTAGAGCTAATGAACGATCAAATTGGTCTTCTTCTTCCTGTTTTATCTCTAAAGGAACTTCATGCTTCTCAGTCATCTCTTCTTGATCTTGTTTCACTGGCAGTAGTACTTGAGATCTAATTCCCTGTTGTTCGTGAGTTGGCTGAGATGTTTGCGCCAAGATTGAAGATGATGAATAAGTTGGCCGTTGTTGACTTGAAGGCCAACTCGTTCCCGAAAAACTAACTGGCTGTAGAGGATACCCGGACATTCGCTGTGTCGAGTGCCATAAAGATTGAGATGGAACGTATTGAGGAGTCACTTGTGAGGGTGCTCTAAACTGTGGCATCATGCCGGATTGTTGATACCTTGAAAATTGTCCGGATATTGAATACTGAGAGTATTGAAATGGCATATAGGCTGGTTGATACGCCACTTGTGGCTGAGCAAACACTTGTTCCGGTGCTACCCTGAACTGTGGATTTACTTCCGGTGCTACTTGATCAGTTTGCGCTACTGATGATGAATGATGTGAATCAAACTGAGCAACCGAGACTGCTGAAGTTTCATGAAACACGTTCGACTCTTGCTGAGCTACTATAGACTGCGGTATTTCCGGTTGAGAATACTGCTGTTGTTGTTCTATAGTAGAATATAGTTGCTCTGGGACTTTGAGGACCTCTTGAAACTCAGACGATTGTTGCCTTGAGTCTAACACTTGAGTCGGTTTATTCTGAGATTCATAAGATGTTGATTGTTGTGGTTGTTGGTACTGCGCCTGCGCAGTCGAGTAAGTTTGTTCCATCGGAACACTTGAAACCTCTTGTGAAATCATAGATTGTTGAATAAAAGGTTGTTGCTGAACTTCTTCAGTAATCACTTTTTGATTGATCATTCGAGACTGCAATTCTTGAGTTTGGATAGTCGCTGTTGAAACCTCCTGAATCTTTGGTTCCTTACTTATTTCAAAAGTTGATTCAGTTTTTACAGCGCTTTGTTGTTGACTTTCCGATTGATCTCGAATATCGAATACATTTCTTTGTGGAAACGAGACCAAATCCCGAACCGCTTCTTCCGGTGTCCTAAGTTGACCACTAGAGGTGACCATTGGTATTTGTGGCAAAACAGCGGACAATTCACGGAATCTCTCTTGAAGTTCAAACCGTGAAGTCACCGAAAGTGCACTGGGAATTATATATATATACACGTTAGATATTAAAAAAAGATGCTAATCTACAAAGATGTCTTACCTTGAATTGGATCGATTCGGTGGAAGAGAGTACCGTAGAAACACTTCCAAGACATCATACGATAGTGTACTGATCACAATCGGATTATAGATGTCACACTCAATGGGGATAAAGGTGGGAATCGGAATAAACACGGGTCCAAAGTGAGGAATATCGCCACGAGTGGAGGTAGAGGCACAGTTGGACTCAGGCACCGGTAAGGGCCACTGGGTTCCAACCTCCACCGGACGTCTCACCCCGGCGAAGGGCGACTTTCGACGCCATCGAATCTCTCGATGCGACTGTTTCCCCCTGTTCTTGCCACATCTCTTCAATTGACTCATAAGCATCGAGATTGATTCAAGCTCCTCGCTGAGACCTTTACGATGGTTTGCCCAGTGTTGCAAACAGCTCTTGCTGCAGAATTGCACCTTCTTACCGGCTCGGTGCCAAAAGGGTCCCCCACACGTAAAGCACACTTTCCTTACGCCACTCTTGCAATCGATTGGCTTCTCAAGCCACTCCGACATTGGAAGCTTGCTGTCGGATTTTTCAAAGAATTTAGAAAAAGGATCCTTTGGTTGATTAGATTCGTGTTTAACTAGAAAAAAGATATAAGAAAACATTAATAAAGATTCTAAGAATACATTAATTCGTAAATCACCTACCCAGACAGGCATACGAGCAGTAGTAGAACTTCTTCCTCCAATCAACCATCAGCAACATATCCGTCTCACTCTTCACCATCGAACATTGCGAATAATGACAACGGATCATCGGTGAAAACATGATACAATAGATCTGCCAGCATTCGTTGCTATCGCAAAGAAACACCTCTTGAGAGGAAGCCAAAATTGGAACAGCCCGTTGCGAGTGGTTCAGTAGAGTCGAATCACACACCAAGCACGAATTCAAGCGTTTCTCCTTGCTATGCAGCGTCAGCTTACACTTGATACTACAGAACGCAAGTGGCACCTTTCTAGGCAACTCTTCGGATCTATCCACCGGAACGCCTATCTCCCAATAGCCAGAAGGTGGTGGCATCGAGTTTGCGCATTTGAGAGCCAGTGTTGTTAAATCTCGAATTGGCTCGGTGTTGAGGTTTCGGTATAGAAACTCGTACACGTAGGATTCGTAGGTTAAAAAGTGGAGACAGTTGAGACAACGAACAAGTTGATCCACCTGAACCAATCGGTATGGGATTGAGCATTTGAAGGAACAGAATATGTAGCCCCATGGTTTCATCTCTAAAACACTTCAGGAGAGGAGAAAAAGAGTCAAGTTAAACAAAGTCGAAATGAACCCAAAAAACCCTTACTCTTGGCTAAAAGAACCACGACATGTACGGCACACCAGTTGCCACCGATCGGCCTCTTGATGGCACCTAGGTCCACAGAACACACGAATCCGAAGTGAATGCGCCTCAGGTTGACCTGTGATCCAATGACCAGTATCACGCCAGTTGACCACCTCTTCACAGTTGAGACACTTTTGATCAAGTGAATTCTTTTTAGCATTCTCAATGCACGAGATTGAACAATAGGGCTGCTGTGCCAGGCACACAAACTGATGATCCACTTGACCACAGTGGGCCGCGGTACACCTAAAAAAATAAGGAATTACAGTTGAGTTCTAAGCAAAGCTCCTTAACCCTTTCGCTCCCGAAGGCTCTATCGGGGTCGTAGGTGTCCCGCTCATTCAATTAGCGATATAAGGCTTATCTTTTGCTGATAATCCTTGGGGTCGAAAAGGGTTAAGGGTTTGTAAAAAAATCAAAACTTACTTGATTCTAGGCATCTTGGCGCGTAGTTTGTGCTCATTTTGAGCCAAATAATGCCGAGTCAGTAATTGACTGTGCCATTTGTCGGCCTCCTCTCCCAGCCGTTGATCGTCCCATCCCAGACCGTAGGGATCGTTGGGGTCAAACTTCATTCGAACCTTCTCTTCCTCATCAACAACAGGAGAAGACTCAGACTCAGTTTTGTCTTTTTTTGTCCGTTTTCGTTTGGTCGACTTAGATTTAGATTGCTTTTCCTGTTGTTGAACTTCCGGTTTAGATTCTATCACAACTTCTTCTTCTATGGCTATCTCGTCTTGAACTACAACCAACTGATGCATCTCCTCGCCTTGATCTAATGCAAACTGATGTGGTTCAACTATCACTCCCAGTATTTTGTTGTCTTGATCTACTACCATCAATTCTTGAAGCTCACCTTCATCATTTACTACAAACAATGGTTCAACCATCACTTCCGGTTGTAATTGATCTTCGTTATCTACCCATGGCACAATAGCCAATTCCGTCTGGCTTTGATCTCCATCATTAAAGGTTAGCATTCCATTTTCAAATTGTTTATAAGTCTGTTTAGTAAAAAAAAATTGAAACATTAACAAGTCTCAATACACACAGAGAAAATAGACTCACCTTAAAATCGGACCACATCTCCTTAAACTTGCCAGTGATAATTGGCCATTCGGGTCTTGGAAGTTCCATCTCAACCAGTGGATCCCCCACTCGATCCTTGTTAAACCACGCCCATCGAATCGCATGCCAAAGCTTCTCCCGTGCCATCAATCCTTTGAGTCTGATTCCATGAAACCTAGCATAATCCACCGGATCCAGCTCGAGATCTTTCGGATCGGTTGCAATCAAAAGCCTTGCGAGATACGGTCTAAACTCGCATTTGGCGTTACACTCACAGTCTACTTCGGACATCAATCCCATGGTCTTGGGAATATCTTCGCTAAGGGTCTCCAGTCTTTCACGAAGGATTTCCTTTTGCAACCAGAGACCATGATCAATGTATTTCAGTGCTTGAATTTTGGATGTTACAGAAAGGGAATTAGATTTCACTAGTTGATTGAATTTTTGAATTAATAAACGAAACCTGGCAAAAGCTGGGTTTCTGGGTTCTCGTGAGAGGTTCCTTAGAAGAATCTTTGGATTTTTGGAAGCTTTCTTTATCAGGTTTTTCGAAGGTTTTAGACATGATTTTAACGGGGTTTTATGAGTGGGTTTTTCATTTTTAGGTGTTTTAGGACTCGAATCTTCAAAATTCACTCGTTTTTTATAAAACTCTGATTTGTCAGTGTTTTGTGATGTTTCCAAATCTTTCTCTACAACTTTTGAATTTTTGAGAATCGATTTTTCAGGAACTTTACTCAACATGGGAAGTATCACAGGAAGTTCTCTTTTCCCTTTAATACTCTCATTGCAAATGATCTTAATTTGTTTCACAAGTTCATAAGCCAAATTACGATGTTTTTCGTTGACCTCCCTTCTTTTCGAAACCTGAACCTGCTTGAGCAATCGGAAAGCTTCAGCTTGTTCGCTGTAAGGTAAACCCATGATGTAAAGTGCCAATTCACGAATCTTGAATTGGAAAGCACGGCTCGAAAGTAATAACTCTCCTTTAACAAGACACTTGAAGTTTTCAATCAACATTCGAAGTTCAAGAGAAGCCTGGAATGTTCTGTTGAATAGCATTCGAAGCATAGAGCGATGTCGGATAAACTGTTGTCGGTGTTTTTCCGGTATCACCTTGCTTTTCGTAACCTGGTCTAAAATCCTAAGGGCTTCTTCTTTAGACTCTGAGGAAAGTTCGTTGACCTTACTAATCAATGCGTTTACAATCAAAACTTTTGTCTCGCTTCGAGATGGCAATGCAAAAGCCTTCATTAGACACCGAAGATAGAAGTAGAGATGTTTTAACGTAAAACTTGGCTTTTGACTCTCCAAAGAGTGTTCTTCGAAGAATAGAGTCTTGAACATCAACAGTTGTTCCTTTTGACCAGATGTTAGGGTTTCCCTTTGAGAAAACAAATCAATCAGCTTTATTGTTTGCTCGCGAGACTTTGGTGTTAGACTCTTTGCTTTGTAAACCAGAGTTTGAAGCGCTGAAACCATCTCCGGAGAGTCTTTAGGTAAAGTGCACGCTTGGTTGAATAACTTGAGCATAAGATTTAGGTTTTGGAAATTCTCAAACTCCGTTTGATCGGCTTTTAAAAATTGAACCTTGAGTTTGGAAAGCAATTTCAAGTAGTTTGGTCCAAGAGTCTCTTCCCTTTGAGGAAGTTCATGCATCAGTTTGAGTGCAAGTGTCCTATCTCTCGGTGAAAGTGCCTTGATTTGAAGCGACAAAACTTGACACCTTAGATCTCGTTCTTTTGAGGAAACGGGAAGGGAATCGATTTTTGCCAAGTCTCTTAGCATCAAATGTAGATTGGCGTACTCAAAAGGCTTCCCAGTGGGAATCGTCTTGGAAACTATACTTTTAAGTGTAAGCAATAGTTCCCTGTGTGTAGAGTTTTGATTCGTCTTCTTCAGAAACAAATTGATCAATTTTACAACTTGAACCTTGGAGTTAGGTGGCAGGGCTTTGATTTTGAGAAATAAAACATTGAGCTCAAAAGTTTGCTCCTCGGGTGAAAGATTCAGCGCATAAACCAATTGTTTCAGGATACAATTTAGTGTCTCATATGTATCATCTTTTAATTGTAGCGGTTCGACCATAAGAAAAATGGTCTTAAGTTTCAAAAGTAGTTTCCTTCGGTTTGGCGGTACAAAGGTAGCTTTTAAAGCGTTGTGAATAAGCTTTAAAGCATGTTGGTGGTCTTTTGGTGACAACGATTTTACCTTTTGAATCACTGATTGAAACGCACGAGCTTTAGACCTTATGAAACTGTCGGGAGGTTTTGAGACATAGGACGGTAGTAGAGCCAATGAAGTTATGAATGAGTTTTGGAGTTCTAAAAGTCGAGTCTTGTGTTCTAATGGGACATCGGAATTGAGAGTTTGTATCCAAAACTTGACTGCTTCTTTCTTGTCCTGAGCGGTAAAAGTAGCCACTTTATAGTAGACCATTTTGAGCCAAAAAGCTTGTTTTTGAGGATTATCCCCCAATTCCTTAGCTTTGGCTAAAAACTTCAATAAGCTCAGAAAATCCTTAGAATCGGCAGGAGGAATTCTAGGTGGCAATGGAATCATGGTTTTTGACAGATCTCTAAGAATAATATTTAAGTCACACACTCCAAAGATTCTCTTCTCCGGAAACATGTTTTCGAGAAGTAATCGTCTTAGATTAAAAAATCGATTTCTACGTTCGTATGACATATTCTTGTTAGGGTTTAGAGTCCTTTGGGCTAGGTTCATAAACTTAAGGGCATTGGTCTTATCTCGCGGTGTTAGCGTTTTTACTATACGACACAATTCATCAATCTTCGGTGTAAGTTTTTTGGAATTTGATGGTAAATCTAAGATGATATTCACGCTTTTTAAGATAGAACTTAATGAATTAGTCTTTTGAAATGAATTTTCAGAATGCGCCGATCCATTCTTCTCTTCCATAGTCTTTAGAGCTCGTTTAACACTCTCAACTACTTTGGTCTTTTCTTCATCCGGCAACTCCTTTGCTCTAATACCCAATGTTTTGAGTATCAATGGGAGGTTTTTAGATTCGGATGAAAGTTCCAAAAGACAATTGATTTCTTCGATAGTAAGATTTGACATGCTCATTTCGGTTAGGAGTTTGTCCTTGAAAAGAATAAGTTTGTCCTTTTGTTCAGATACCATCTTTGAAGTCGTAAGTGTTTGATTAATCAACTCAATCACTTTAGCCTTATCTTGAAATGGCAAAGCCTTTGTCTTGAGAAACACAGCTTGAAACTTAGACTCAAACTCCGTAGATAAAGGTGGCAAACTCCATATCTTATTCATTTCTTCAAGAACAAGAGCTACATCTCTTGACATTGAAAGTCTGTCCTTAATAATCATTTTACTTATTTTGAAAAGACGTTTCTTGAAAATCAACGGAAGATGTTTTGCCCTTAAAGCTCGATTTATAAGACTCAAAACATGATTCCTTTCGTCAATCGGTAAAACCTTTGCTTTTAGATACACTTTGTTGAGCATAGGAATTAGTTTCTTAGATTTTGGTGGTAAAGTCATCAACTTGTTAATATCTTCAATGATACAAGCTTTAGGAGTTTTCACCGCAGCTTTTGAGCAAAATGCCCGTTTGAGATTGAGATCTTTGACTAGAGGAAAAGTGTCCAACATTTTAAAAATACCAATCTTTTCTTTAGGTGTCAGCTTTTTAACTTGGAGATACATTTGCTTGAATCTTTCAGCTAACGTTGGAGTCAGTAATAAAGACATTGATTCTGGATTCAGAAACATAACTGCACATATCAATCCTTTTAAACACAAAAGTTGATCTTTCTCTTTGACACTCAGATCTTTTGATTTGAAAGCTTGATTAATCAAACTTCTAAATCGTCTCTTATCTTTAGTTGGTAAGTTACGAACTTTGATACACAGTGCTTGGAGTTTGACAGAAAAAGCGTTAGGCGGTAAGCTCATTAGATAATGTAAGCCTCGAATTACAATGGATAAATTGTGAGACTTTTGAGCAATAGTCTTTAGACTAGAAAGTTGCTTCTTACGTTGAAGTGCTAGCTTTTTTGCTTTTAGAACATGCTTTAGAAACAAAAGAGTTTTTTCCTTATCTTGACGAGTAAAACTCTTTGCCTTTAAACGTAGCTTCTTTAGCATGGCAACATACTTCTTTGGTGGTAAAGAGATCAAACGTTGAATCGACTTCAAGTCAACTTCCGTATCTTTAGACAAGTCCAGAAACTTCTCCTCTGATAAGTCTTTGGAATCTAAAATATTCTGATTTGTATCTTGGAGATTCGCTGACTGGTCCCAGGAATTAATGACACGTTCCAAATACATTCCTAATTTAATCCTATCTTCTGGTGTTAAATTATTTGCCATTAAAAATAGTTGATCAAGCTTATCACTGTTGTTGAATTGTTTAGACATTGGTAGAGCTTTCATCTCATTGATGCCTTTGGTAATAGAAATTCGACTCTTGAGACTAAGTTCTTGAACCTTGTGAAATATATCCTCTAAAGTGAAAAGTAGCTTTTGGCGTAAAGGTAGCCCAGAGCATCTAATTGCACTATTGATTAGCTTATAAGCTCGATTCTGGTTTAAGGGCGAAAGAGCTTGAACTTGGTGAAACACATACCGAAGGCCTAAAACTTGAACCTTCTTCCAGTATCTCAAGTTCATGCAAGTTCTGAATACTTTCACAAAAGGCTTAATTTTCTCGGGAGACAAACCCATTTCTTCTTTGGGTAAAACATCAAACATAGTTCGAAGCAATCGAACCATAGTCTTTAGGAATGAATTATCGGTAGAACCTTCAAGTGGAACCGAACACATTAGATTGTGAAGAACTTTAACATTTGGCTGTACCGCAATTAAAGCTAAGTGTTTGAGCAAACAATTCAAGTGATGAACTGTAAAAGATCCCTTAGATCTCTTCTTAACCCTTAGATCTTTTTGTTGTTGAACACACGAGCCAGTAAGAAGCCACCTGTTAAAAACTTGAAGTTTTTCCAATACATTCAATTCTTTAGAATGTTTCGGCTCAATAGCTATAGAATTTGCACTAGACTCAATGTTCTTAGATTGTAAAGATTCTTGTTCTTTAGAACTTTTCGGTTCAATAGCTATAGAATTTGAACTAGACTCTGTGTTCTTAGATCGTAAAGATTCTTGTTCTTTAGAACTTTTCGGTTCAATAGCTATAGAATTTGAACTAGACTCTGTGTTCTTAGATCGTAAAGATTCTTGTTCTTGCAAATTGAAAACAGCATTCTTCAATTGTTCAAGAAGCCATTTGAAGTCAACCGGCAGGTTTTGGGAATCTAAATGTTGATTCATCGAAGTCCAAAGTTTAGCCCTGTCAGAATGACCTAAACTCTTGGCACGGAAACAAACCGATTTAAACTTTGCAACACTGTCCCTTGAATTGAAAGGTAATGTCAGCAGACAATCGAGATCGTGAAGAGCATGCGCCAAGTTTAAGTTCAAGTTGTCGACTTGAGATGTTGAAATCTCCGGTACTGTTTTAAGAACCAATCGCTTCAGACAACAAAGTCGAAACCTGCTTACATCGGTAAGACCACTTGACTCAAGTAACTGGTCCATAAAGGCAAACAGTTGCTTCCTATCATCCGGTGTCAATTGCTTTGCCTTATTGCACACTTGCGTGTACATAAAGGTTAGTCTATCAGACTGTGGAGAAAGGTCTATGACATTATTAATGTCTTTATAGATGAGAGCCAAATCGTTGGAGATTACATTTGGATCTTGGGAGACCTCATTTAATTGTTCGGTCTTTAGATTATCGTCTTTAGATACATCTTGAGTCACAATCTGATCAAATGAACCCTTTAGATTGAGAGATGAGTCTTGTGAATCTTGTGTCTTAGGAATCTCTGAAGTAATCCTTTTAAGAAATGCGCTTGTAAAAATGACCAATCGTTTCTTCTGTTCAGATGATGACATCTTAACATGAAGCAAATGGTACAGAGTGAAAAGAGCGTGCAATCTCTTCTTTGGCTCCAAAGTCATTGCTTCTAGACATACGGTCTCGAGCTCTTTTTTAATCTCCTCAGTTGACATTTCCAACTCATATTCATTGCTCAATACGCGAAGAACCATTTCAAAGTCTCGTGACATATCACTCGAAAGTTTGTATTTCTGCTCTTTCATCCACTTCAAAAGGGATAGTTTCAGATAGTGTAGTCGTTTTTTATATTCTTCTGTCGCGTTAATCTTTTTGTCGAGAAATCGTTTCATTAACACCATTAGTCCAAGTTGCTGAACAAAAGTCAATTCGCAAGCTTTGGAACACAATGAAAAAAGTTTAGAGTGTAAGAGTTCAAACTTGACAGGTAGCAAAAGAACCTGTTCTATTTCAACAATAATTTCATTGAAGCCTATCCAGACTTGACTGAATAACGGATCAAACGTATTGAGCAATTTCAGCCGAATATAGACTAGTCGTTCTTTGAATTTTAGATTTGGTTGAGCAATTCGATGATTGATTAACTCTAAAGCGTGTTTTCTGTCTTCAAGCTTCAAAAGGCTAGCCCTAAAACAAACTTCATTGAGTTGAGGAAGCGAAACAGATGTTCTAAACATCATAAGTTCTACGCTTAGAAGAAACATCTTCAAGTCTTGTGAAATTGAATTAGATATGTTCGATGATGCTTGAGAGAAAATCAAACGTTTGAAATTGACCAATTGGGTCCAATGTGCTTTGAAAGATGACTTTCTTTGAATCGCTTGATTGATAGTCATCATCACCTTTATCTTATCCGCCGGTTTCAACAACTTCACAGCGTTACATAATGCTTCGATTTTATCCCCAGATTTGATTGAACCGTGCACTAGGCTGTTTAGGTCTTTGAAGAACACCGCCACATCTTGGGACTTTTCAAATGATAGGGGTTGATCTGATTTTTCCAGAATAATACGCTTAACCATGTTAATCCGATCGGAGTTAGCCTTCATAACGTTTAGCATCATAAGCGCATATCCAATTTCATGAGGCGATACCATTTTCGCCATTTGGATAATCTTACCAAGCACAACCCAAAGTTCCTGTTGCTTAAGTTTCAAGTCAAGGGATTGAATAATGACTTTCAACATCTTTGAATTGTGGCAAAACATGGCCTGTTTCAAATCTTCCTCCTGAAGGTTGAATATCTCAAGCAAAAATCGAGCTTTAAGCTTGCAAAGTATGTTCTTTTGATTATCCGTACATTTTGAGCTTTTCAGATGTAGGTTTATACAGGAATAAGCTCCGCTCTGTTCCGTGGGAGACAAAAGCTTTAGCTTAGAGACAAGTTCATCCAGCTTAGTATCCAATTTCTTTTGTCCTACTGAACCAAACCAGATTGGTTTGTTTAAAATCCAAATCAACTCTTGATAAATAGACCTTAATCTTGTGGATATTGGAGCGTAGAGTCCCGATGGAACCGTGGTTTCAATCAAACGTTTTCCCAAAGGAGCCAACTCTATGTACTGGAACAACGGTGATTTCGGATCTTTCTTCTTTTGAAGGCAAATTAGATCTAAAAACTTAAGGGCACACTCACGATCATTAGGTGTAATCGAAGTCAACATCGAGTTTATATGCTTATGTGCCAATTGAAGTTCCGTAGACCCTCGCGGTAGACTTTGAATTATTTTGAGATTGTGAAGAAAGACAAGAAGATGGTTTGGGGTAAAGGTACCATCTCGTGGATTTTTATGCATTTCACGTGCCCACTGTTCCACATCCAACCTCGGTATCTCACCTTCTTCAAGTTCCACAAAAGTTTGCTTTGGCCGACCTAACACCACTTCCCATGAAACATTATTAATCTTTGCCTCAGTCTTCTTGTAGGAACGTTTCTTCAAACAGCTGCTCAGATCATCCAGAATCTTATTAAACATCTCCATACGTTGGTCCTTCGAAACCTTCGGTGGGATGTCTTGCGATTTGTGTTGCTTTTGAGAAGAAAATTTGAAAGATAAGGAACAACTCAAACGAAAGACGTCAAAAGTCTAAACTAGGACTCCCCCAGCAAAACCCAAACACAAAAATTGAATTGAATTGAAGTGATAAGGGTTAACGACAATGAACATTGAAACCTTTTCGTAAGTTTGAGGACAGACTGTATATGAAGTTGCTGATAAGTAAAGTTTTTACGGTGTTTGGGTTTTGCTAAGAGAGCCCTATCTAAACTTACCCAATGAAATTCGGGAATATTTGATCTCATAGGCTTTCCAGGTAACACTTGTTCTTCAGATTCCATACCAGGCAATCCTGATACTGCTAAGCTGTTTACCATAGCAACAGTACCGACAATTTCTGGACTAAGGGAACCAATCAGCGCTTTTGGCTTATCACTCTCCTTAAGTCTTTCTTCTATCCTTAGATGACCCGTAGACTCGGGTGGTTGCCACATAAGATTCTTGGGCATCTGCCAATTATCCTTCATCAGTTGATACTTCCAATCGGCGGCCATCGGGACAAAATCGTCCACATTCAACCACTCTGGCCAGTGGAGAGTGAAGGTGTAGAACATCTTGTGCAACAGTACGAGTTGAAGGTGGACCCGAGTGTGGTGTGGGTAGTTGGAGGTGAACACTAGGTAGATTCCTGGTGTGGCATGTTCCATCATGTTCAACACTGGGGAGTGACATGAGAACCTTTCTGGGCCTTTGGTGAAGTCCTAGAGAAATTGAATTAAAATTGTTAGATTAGTTTTTGCCTTCTAAAGATCAGTTTCGAAAAGATATCTCAAAACCATCTCCTATATATTATTAACCTTTTCGATCCCAAGGATTTTTAGTAAAAGATAAGCCTTATATCGCTAATTGAATGAGCGGGACACAAACGTCCCGATAGCGCCTTCGGAAGCGAAAGGGTTAAAAACAGTAAAGCTGTCCTA
>DVQH01000766.1:0-18313 GCA_018231625.1 Papilio phestus | reverse complement strand
GAGGGAGAGAGAGGGAGAGAGAGGGAGAGAGAGGGAGAGAGAGAGGGAGAGAGAGTGAAAGAGAGTGAGAGACTAATTGAGAGTGAGAGAATCTCGACTCCCGGTATGTGTGTGTTGATTCGAATAGTGATCCAAATATATTGTGTGTGAGCAATGTCAGGCACGTATCATAATTGGTATTGTGCCATGTCCAAGGCTACCGGGTAACGATGTTTGGGTGGCTTCAACGAAGTAGAAGAAGAAGAAGACTACTACCCGACTAAGCACGTTCATCGCGTGGCTGTCACCATTCACATTACGACAACACGCGTTGCCATATACGATCTATCTCACTCTCATTCTCTCACTCTCACTTTCTCTCTCTCTCTCTCTCTCTCTCTCTTTCATGGGCACTCTATTCTATTCTTATTACTATTATCTCTCATACACTCTTTACTTCTATCTTCTATTTCTCTCTCTTACTCACTCACCCGTGCCATCTAAGTCTCATCTTGTTAGTACGTCTTTTTGTATCATGTGAGCCATTCTGGTGCTGCTCTCTCTCTCACTCTCTCTCTTTCACTTCTCTCTTATTTCTTGAGTATAAACTCTACTCAGCCAAACTATTTCACTGTCACTTGATCTGTGACACTGTATCATTCTTGTTCTCCTCTCCATCTTCATCTCATCGCATCTCTATCTCTATCTCTATCTCTCATCTCTCATCTCTCCCATCTCTGTTCACTTGACTCACTTGCCATGTTATCACTGTGACCAAAACACTTGTCGTTTTTAATTGTTATTTTTCTGTTTTTGATTCATACATCTTAAAGTGATCCCCCTCTCTGAATATATACTTGACTGAAGCCAAACCAGTTTCGCCATGTCCTGCTCGGGCCCTCCTCTCCCATTCGGGTGTTTCTTCTTGGGACGTCACAACCCGCTTGCTTTCTTCTTGCTCTCACTTCTCTCTCTTCTCCTCCTTGGACCTCACTCAATCGCTCAAATCAATAATGGTATTTAATTTAATTTAATTTTTGTAATCTTTGTATTTTAAGGTAAACTATTTTTATATGTGTATAAATAGAAGTGATAGGTGATCAGTCGGAATTATCGGGTACCGAGTTTGACTCGGTTGCCTCGCCAACAGCAGCACTGTTTGACAGCAGTGAGGAGGATGAGTACGAGGAGAGTTGGCCCAATTCAACTCTGGTTCGGGTGAGGCCTCAGTGATACATGAGTCAAGTTTTCTTTGCTCAAGTCAAATTTTTTGCGGTGATTTTACACACATAGCCAAAACGACAGATTTATCGTGGGCAAAACTACCACTATCAACGTGGCTATGAGATGAGTCGGCTGCGCTATGAGAAACGGCTGCAAAGTGATCCTAGCGTGGGCCAGGCGAAGCCATTTTTTGTGCGAGAATTTCATCATGGCAGAGACGTGCCACGCCCATTACTTCGACTGGTTGGCGTTTCTGAGGGTGTTACAAGCTCTGCTGGTGGTCGTTCGATTACGCCTGGTTTTGCAGAGAAGCCTGTCACTGGTTCCGCTGGTGGTTCTGGTAGTCTTGGCGGTGTCAGAGGGTAAGTACAAAAATTTCCAAAATTTTAAACCTACACACACAAAGCTAAACCAATTTTGAAACAAAAACTGGTAAAATTTCAAAAACTATACACAAACCCCAACCCATTTTGAAACAAAAATTAAACCCATAAAAACCCAAAACCCCACAAAAACCAGCAAAAGTAGAACCACTGTAAAGCTAAAACAAAAAAACTATTTCTAATTAATTTGTTTCAATGTGTGTGCTTTATAAAGTGGAAACAGTTTTTGAAAAACGAAGTAGATTTTTGGGTAAATATTTGTTTTAGTTTTCAAAACTCGAAACCTAACCTAAACTGATTTTAACTATTTAAAACAAAAATTAAACTCATAAAAATCCCATAAACCTAAAACCAGCCAAAGCAGAGCCATTGTGAAAAAAACAAAAAAGTTATTTCTATTATCAATTTTTTCAATGTGTGTGCTTTCTAAAATGGAAATAACTTTAGAAAAAACGGGGTAGGTTTTTGGTAAATTTTTGTTTTAGTTTTCAAAACCCGAAGCCCAAACTTAAACCTAATGGGTTAAAAAATCTTACCCATTTTTGTCTCTACCAGAGGAGATAGCATGAAATCTCTGCCTGATGACTATCGCCAAAGACTCTATGCTACGAAGGCGGCAATCAAAGCGGCTATCGAAGCAGGTGATCGCGATCTGAGCATTCGTGAGTTGCTAAAAGCCCGCGAGAGGGCACGCCAACCGACTCAAGGCGCCGGCAACGATCGCTCGCCGTTCGAGCAGTTCAAAGAGGGACAACGAGGTGGCGGTCGTGGCGATAATCTCAATCAAAATGTACTGTTTGATGAACAAATCAAGGAGGATTTGAACAAGATTGGCGTCTATGATCCCAGGTAAACTGATCTTATATGTAATTTTACTAATAATTTGTATAGCTCGTTTTTAGTGCGCTTTTCGTTTTACGTAGCATTTTTGTTAATTTCTTACCTTAAAATTTTGTAAAATTATTTGCCCAAGTTAGATTATTGACTGTGATAAAGTAAACAAGTCTAACTTGAGCTAATTATTTTACAAAACTTTAAGGTAAGAAATTAACAAGAATACCAATCGTCCAATTACAACGTGAAATGAAAAGCGTACTAAAAACGATTTTATAATAATTTTCGGTTGATTTGCAACTTTTTTTCTTCTTTCTTCCCATATAGCAAAGCGTTTGGTGAACGACTTCGACCATCTCGACCTTCGTTAGGAATCACGGGACGGCCAATCTCAAGTGGCTATCCTAATGCTGGTGGAGTTAGACCAGGCGGCGGATCCGGAAGTGATGCCTACGGACCCAAGACGCCAACTGATAGTTACTTGGATAAAATTCGACGTCTTTATCCGCAGCTCTTTCCCGGATTTGACACCAGGGGTGGTGGCGATGGAGGTGGTGATGGTTCGGGTAGACAGACAAGACCATCTACCACTGGTGGTGGTGGTGCTGGCCAACCTGGTGGCACAGGCGGAGTTGGTGGACCGGCTGGTTCGAGTGGCGGCACTGGTCAAGGTGGACTTGGCGATGGAGGAGATTCTGGTGGACAAGGACAAGGTGGATTGTCTGGAGCCACTCCCGGTGGTCCCGCTAGACCCGGTTCCGGCTCTGGTACCGGTGGTTTAATTCCCGGTGTCTCCTATCCAGCGGTGGGAACTGTGGGAGGAATTCGCACTGGTCCCCAGTATCCGGCTCTTTACCCAAATATCAATGCAAGTTACCCGAGTGGACCAACCACCGGGATACCTGGTAGTGCTTACCCAAGTCGTTTTCCCGGTTCCCGACTCTCGGCGCTAACACTCTATCCAAACGTACGCAACTCAACCTACCCGGGCATTCCGGGCTATATTCGGTATGACTTTCCCGGGTACAGCGAGGTACCCTACACTGGTTTCCGGTGTGATCTACAATCATACAAGTATGGCTACTTTGCCGACGTTGCTGCTGGATGCCAAGTAAGTAACTGCGGCGCGTCGCTGACCTTTCCATTGTTTACCTCGTCAATTATACGAAGTAATAGCCATAGTAGTAGTAGTAGTAGCAGTGGCAGCATCAAAGATTAAATCTTAAATATTATCCGTAATGATAAGGTTGTCGAGTGTTAACGTGTTATGTACATTGCCAAAAATACTGTTTAGTTATAATATTACAATTTCAAAAATACTGAAAAGTTGACTTATAACTCTACAATTTAAAAAACTTTAGCTTAATAAGCGTTGATATTCCAAAATGTCTGCTTATAAACTAAATTATAAAGACTTGCCGAGTTATAACCAGAAAAGTGCTTAAGGTTGGGTTATAACCGGACAGTATTCGTGACAAAACAACAGTTTAGTTAACCTTTCCATTGTTCACCTCGTCAATTACACAAGTAGAAGTAGCAGTAGTAATAGCATCAAAGCTTAAATCTTAAAGATTGTCTGTAATGATAAGGTTGTCGAGTGTTAACGGGTGTTTATATAGCATAGCATCATCACCATTATAATTAACCTTTGTGTGTGCGTGTGTGTGTCTTTTCAGGTGTTCCACATCTGTCAGAAAGATGGCCGAATGGATAGTTTCCTGTGTCCAAATGGAACACTGTTCCACCAGAAGGTGATGACGTGTGACTGGTGGTACCACGTGCACTGTGCCTCCTCGCCAAGCTACTACTACCTGAATGGTCGAATTGGAGTACTGCCATGGCTACCTGCCACTTTGGCGAGATTTGACTAAACCATCATCTTTATCTTTTGTTCCAACACACACCATTCAAAACATCTCGTCAGCTTCTACACACCAGAGTTGCAAATAAAACATAAATGAGAAATTCACAAACTATGTGACAATTTAACACTTGGATGGGTTGTGTTTTTTATACCCTTAGAAACTATTTTATGGTTTGAAAATTTAATTTTTAAGATTTTAATTATTTTTTATTTACAAATTCAACTAATTTTTATAAACTATAAAAAATTCAGAATTTTTTGTTAAGGGCTTCATAATTTAAAAAATTGTCAAAAAATGCCTTAAGTCAAAAGTGACCCCTAAAACCCAACCGAGTGTTAATTATTTCTAGTACAAAAGACTGCTGGCTACGCAAGAAGCAAACTGAAGCCAACAGTCAAGTCTATGAGTAAAATACATTGGTCATGTTCTTTGTGAAGAAGCTCATTTATGTTTTATACGCAACTCTGTTACACACCCCAAATCACACGTTTGCACTTACACCAAACACACCCAGTACAAAAAACTCATCATTCTCAAAAATACCAAAAAACCTCATTAATCTTATTCTTATTTAAACACAAGTCAACTGGGAAAGGAAATAAAGGGATTCTTTGTTAGTGGCTGGTTTGAACACCCCATGACACAATCAGTTTTGCCTTGCCACTATCCACTCCAACGTTTCAAGTTCATCTTTTTGCAAGGCTATTTTTTATTATTATTATATATATAAATATAAAGAGTTGAGATGATGAGGATGAGGATGATAATGATCACACGATGATGATGATGAGATGGAAGCTGAAGTGTGTGTGAAGAGAGAAGGGAAAAGTAAAGATGCACCACACACGTGAGCAACCTTGCTAATTGCACTTTTATACAATACACAGATTCACTTTCAATTACACACACACACACACAAACATATTTGCACTTGCAACTACAGATTTGAAATTTTTAAACAATTTTGTTGAATTTTTATTCTAAATATTTGCATTGTTTTAGATGTTTTAGATACAATATAAATTATATAAATTAATATATATTCGTTTAAATAAAAATTTAAAAAAAAATAAAAAAACTTTAGACTTTTTTGTTTTTATTCAAATTATCTATGATAGTCGTTGAGCTATAATTAAATAAATATTAATTGAATTAATTGGAAAGTTTTTTTATTTTTCAAAACAATCAACGATCAAAGTTTTTTGGCTCATGGGAAGCTTCCAGGAAAATATGTTGAGCATACTACGACATATTTATAAGTATGTTTAATTAAAATAAAATTAAAAAAAATTAAAACTATAAATTATACGTGAGGTAAGAATTAAGTTAATTAATTTGGAAAAAATTGATTGTTTTTGTGTGCGTGTGCAATTTTAACTCTAAAAAGACTCAAATAAAAACATTTAATAAATACAAAGGTTTTATCAAATGGTTTTTGTATTATTATTATTATTATTATTGATAAAAAATAAAAATAAAACGTGAAATATGCCACCTTGAATAATTGCTTTTGACATGTGCACAGTATAAATATAAATATAAATTTATATATATATATATATATTAAGTTGATTGACACATCTATCCATTCTAAGTTTGTTTTATCTTGATATTTCATTATTTGATTAAATATTGGAAAAAAATATTTTATTTTTATTTTATTATTATTATATATGCTCATGGTTAAAAACTTTCAACTTGAGTCTGAGAGAGAGAGGGGGAGAGAGAAAGAGAGTCGAAAGTACATTGGTAAGAGAGTGAGAGAGGGGGAGAGAGAGAACAAACAAGACAACAATGTACTTTTTGATTATTTTCTATGCCTCTTCACCTTATTCAATTTCTCATACTTTCACTTGGAAGGCAATCACGGCTAAACATTTTATTTTGGCTAATTAATGGTAGATTATAAAATATATTTATATTGAAATTTATGCAGAGTTGAGCAACTCTGGTTGATGTATTGGACATTGTAATGTCAAACATCCGAAAAAAAATGTTGGCACCTGTCGCTGAGTGGGTACTGCCCAGGTAGGGTGCAAGAGAGAAAGAGAAAGAGAGGGTGAGAGGGTGAGAGAGAGAGTAAGAGAGAAAGAGAGAGAGTAAGAGAGAGAGAGAGAGAGAGAGAGAGAGTAAGAGAGAGAGGGAGAGTAAGAGAAAGAGAGAGAGAGAGTTGGTCACGACACTAACCAAGTGTTGGCCAATGTGAAGAATATATATGTAAGAAGAAGAAAAAGTGAAAATGAAAATGAAGAAGTGAGAGAAGGAAAACCCATTCTAGTGTGATTATTACCAGAGTTGGCTGTAATCCTACCAAAAACGACTAAAGTTGCTGCATCTCACATCGCATCAACATAAATCTTCACCAAGCGAGAGAGAGAGAGAGAGAGAGAGAGAGAGAGAGAAAGAAAGAAAGTTTCAACCTTCAATACACCGGCATCATCATCATCACCTAATCAGCATCAGACATCACTCACATCAGAAGAGAGAGGTGTCGGTACATTATGGCACTATTGTTTTAAGTGTAAAAGTGCAAAAAGTAAAATAAGCGGATTCTCAGGAAATTGCCACCACTAAAAGCATTGAAATTGAAATTGAAATTCAATTTGCAAACAATTTGCGTTTTTTGGGGGGAACGCAATAATACAATAAAACACATGATAATAATAAAAATAATAAAACATGACAAAATATGATTAGTAATAATAATATTTAAAAAAATAAATTTTACTGGTGTGTGAGTTGACAAACGGTTGACCTTGAATTTGAATTTTTTAGGAAAAATTAAATAAATTTGAAATAAAGCTATATTCACTGCATAGGTAATACTTATTAAGATTAATACTCTTTTAGAATGTTGTCACGTGTGTCACGTGTGATTAAGTCAACCTACGATGTGAGTTGCATCTAATTGCATGAATTTTAATCCTTTTACCTTTGGTTAAGTAATTTCATTATTCATACCACACCGAGAAAGTGATTGAAAGTGAGAGAGAGAGGGAGACGTATCATCTCTTAAAGGAATAGAAAGTAAGAGAGAGAGAGAATGAAAGATGGAAATGTTACTCTTGCACTTCCGAAGCATCGATAGAAAAGTGCAAGAAGCCTGAGCTTGATTTATGGCCACTGAAAAGCCCGCAACGTACAATGTTTCAATGTCATTGTCTATATACTTAACAAGAATAGCTCTCACACACAGACTAAAAAGGTGGAAATCCAAAAAATCAGTTTCTCGGAAAATTGAATCTCAATTTGTACGTGTGTGAATGTGAATGTCTTACGTATCTAGTATGTCTGATAGATATGCAAATCAGTTATTTAAAATCACCCACACACACACACACTCACACACTTTAAACAAATGTTACCCCAATGTTTAACCAAAGATGTAAATGTACTATCTAAATGGCTAATTTGAATATTTTTTTCTAAATAATTAATTAATATATTATTATTAACTGATTAATATCTAATTGCATGTATGCATAACTAATTGCTATTGCGCAATATTTATTGTACTTTAGTTGGATGATGATGATAATTATGAAGAGTGTGTTACGTTGGGGTAGAATTTTCCACTTTTAATTGAAATGTGTAGGAGAAAGCGAAAGAGAGAGAGAGAGAGAGAGAGAGAGATACCAATGACGGCATTTTTATTATTCACTATTATATTATCAGTATGTTTGAATCAATTACCACACACAAAGAGTGAGAGAAAGAGAGAGAGAGAGACCGGATGACAATTGAACATTTCAATTGGACAAGGCTTTCTTATACTGGATAGTTGGTTTTACGCAATCACCAAAAACACATCAACTTGCATTCGACAGTTCTGTTTGTATCTTTCTTCTTGTATTGTTGATCGTTCCAACGATATCTTCTCTCTCTTTCTCTCTCTCTCTCTCTCTCTCTCTCTCTCTGTAGAGAAAAAAATTCCGACATTGCGCGTTCCTCGATTTTTTTCTCACTTTCTCACACACACCTATCTTTCAAAAATGTTTATGACTTTGGATGCCCTTCTTGAATTGGCCATCATCGTCGTAAAGAGAAACTTTGCCTTTAGGGCAAAGTGTTGTTCGTTGTTGGTGTTGTTGTTGTTCGGTACGTTCAAGTTGCCAATAGAGGGGGGAATGAAGGGGGAAAGATGGAGGCATTTTAAAAACGTAGATTTCTTTTTTTTCTTCTTTATTTAATATAATATACCTGCAACACTCTTCTTGGAAACCCATCTTGCCAAGGTCTACCGTCGGTAATGATCATCACCCGGCTTGGTATCTTTCTTTCTCTTTCTCTCTCTCCCTCTCTCTTTCTCTCTCTCTCTCTCTCTCTTACTTTCTCTTTCTCTTACTCTCTCTCTCTCTCTCTCTTCTTTATATGTGTGTATATTGGCATTGTTGGCTAGTTAAGACTTTACGCGCGTAGTGTGATCACTATCAACGTGTCCGATTGTCTTGTCGAATGATGAATGGAATTAGTAAGTGAGTAAGTGAGTGAGTGAGTGAGTGAGTGGATGTGTGAGTGAGGGAGTGAGAAAGCGTGTGCCTACCATCAGCAAGTTTACCTGTCTCGCACGCGTTCATCTTCTACTCTCTCTTTCTCTTTTGCAAATTTTCCAAGCATCCCACGGGATTCACCACTCTCACACTCTTCCTTCCTCTCTTGCTACTTCTCCAGGCATATATAAGACCTCTTCATCTTGGTGCCATCGCCAAACGACTCCCTTTTTCGAAAAAATACTCCACCGACTTGCGGTTCTAGTTTCTTCGTGTTCGCGGTTGTAGCTTATCTCTCCTCCTTATTTAGACTTACCTCGTTGTATTGTAATTGAAATAGATTTAAATTTGTTTTTAATTAATTAGTATTTAATATAATCAAATATAATTAATTAATTTTAATTGGTGTCTGTTTTCATGTGTCTTATGTGATTAGGTGATTTTTGGCACGATGCGATTGATAGTTGCCTTATTGCTGTTGGTCGCTCTCACCGATGACCTCGTCTCTGCCCAACGCTACTGGCGGGTATGTATATACAATGTTTTGACATATTAAAACAGTACGGTAATACTGTAACTAAAAAAATGTAGCTATTCAAAGCTATTTATTTACAAATCAAACCAAAATCTCTGATATATCTTCGGACCCAGGCCAGCCTTATTTGCTAGATTATTAAGTTTAATTATTTTAGGTTTGTCGATTTTAAAATTTTAATTGAATTGCACAAACACCAAGATGAATAACTAGTAATGCTTTAATTTTGCATCTAGTTTAGTTTAGTTTTAGTTGTATTGTAGAGTTTCAACAAAACGACAACAAAAACCAAACACACTTTGCACTCTAAACAAAAATCAGCTAAATTGGTAAATGACAGCTTTACCCATTGAAATATCTTGGTAAAATTTGACTTTAAACACAAAATATAAGTTTAGAATCATACTTAAATTTTAAAAAATTCATTACAAAGACATTAAAGCTATTCAAGTTAAACACACTTGAGTTTAAAGTGTGTGTGTTAGTTTAGTGTTGATTACTTGACCTTTGATTAAATTATTTGATAAGTGATGATGATGATGATGGTGATGATTTAACACAAACACAGACACACATACATACACAATTAGTGGTGATTTTTGTGCTTGACAGGTGCGTCGGCAAGGTGTGAAGGGTGGTCAGCGTCAACAGCAGCAGGTGATCCAGCAGGAATACGATCAAACAGCGGTGCAGGGTCAACGTCGCGTTCGTCCCTTACCTGCACGCCCAGTGGCGCCTGCTCGACAGCAGCAACAGCAACAGTCGTGGGAGGATAACTCGGTGGCAGGTGGTGGTGGAGGCGATGCCAGTGCCGAGCCACCAAGCGGTATCTTCCAGGTGGGCGGTGTCGCAGGCATGCCTGGCGTCGACTTTCCAGCTTACGCCACCATTCCGGCTACCAGTTTCAAGTGCGGTAGCGTGCCCTACGAGCCGGGAATGTACGCTGACGAGGAGGCCCAGTGTCAGGTGTACCACGTGTGCTTCCAGGGACGCAAGGAGAGCTTCCTGTGCGGTGTTGGCACCGTGTTTAATCAAGCTATTCTGGCCTGTGACTACTGGCATGCGGTTGACTGTGGTCGAAGCAAGGAGTTCTACTCGGTGAATGAGGAACTCGGTAAGTGATGATTTGTTTTAAATATAATCACTTTTGTTGAATTTTGTTGTTTAGGCAAAGCCGGTGCCGAACCGGGTCCGGGTGGCCAGACTCAGGTTTCTGCTCAAAATCGCGTTCAGGGTCAGGCTCAAGCACAAGCCCAAGCTCAAGCCGGTGCTCAGGCTCAGGTAGCTACCAGCACTCGACAGCGAGCCCCTGCAGCTCAGCGCCCGCAGTACCAACCGCAACCGCAACCGCAGTCCAAATACCGGCCACGCCCGCAACAGCAACCTCAATACCAACCACAGCCTCAGCAACAATATCAACCTCGCCCACAGCCACAGGAACAGTACCAACCACGTCCCAGACCTCAGCAGCAGTATCAACCTCGCCCGCAGCCTCAACAACAATACCAACCACGACCACAACCTAGACCTCAGTACCAGCCACGACCACAACCCCAACCTCAGTATCAACCGCAAGCACCAAGCCAGATGACCTCACAAGTTCAATATACAGGCCAAGAAGAAACGGAAGAAGTGGCAATTCAAGATGTCACCGTTGATCAAGGTGATGGTGTGGAAATGATCCAAGAGTACCAACGTCCACAGTCTCAACCACAGATTGTGCAGCCCACCAAGGTGGCAGTGGGTTCACAAGCAGCGGCTATTGCAGCATCCGGTATTAAGTTACCCCGAGTGCTAGCAGCGCCTCCTCAACCCGCTCCCCAACCAGTAATCGCTCCTGCCCCAATTCCACAACCTGTGATTGCACCCGCGCCACAACCCGTGATTGCTCCAGCTCCGCAAGTGGTGAGCGCACCAGTGTCAGCTCCTCAAGTGCTGAGCACCAAAAGCAAATACCGTGCGCCAGGAGCAAGCCAAGGGGCACAGCTAAGTCCATCGACTCGTGGGCGCACCCGACAGCCAGTGGCGCCTGCTCCCGTTGATGAGGAAGAAGAAGCTCAGCCTATTCAGCCTCAAGTGGTGCAGCCTCAATACGACGAGACTCAACAGAAGCTTTCCAACTACTAGCCAAACACACTCATTGAGCTGAGTGTTGTTTAACCTTTGAGCTCGAGACAGTAGAGTACAACAGTGTGTCTGTGTCTGCGTGTGCACACACACGCGCACAATGCTTTGTTAAAATTTTTCAAATAAAATCATTTCACAAACACATATCAATGGAGAGAATAAGGCATGCAAGCGTGTGTGAGATAGGCAGGAAATGAGGCGGGTTGCACCGAGTGTGTTGCGATGGTCACCGGGAGAATCACCGGTCAAGTTGTGGTTAACTGGCATCGGTTCCAGTGCCAAGTTCAAAGACGGATAGTGGGAATAGATAAGATCAAGTCAACCCTGAGTGTGGATAGCAAACTATCCATCGTAGTACGCGTCACTTCACATGCCACTCAAGTCCAGTTTCTGGTATCTATGACAGTGTCACTGACCACTAACCTCGTTCCCTGACCACTAAATTCACGTACAGGCATCGATTTCCTCAATCAATTTATCATGTTGCACGATTGCTTCCCGGTGAAATAAAGTAAGCATACTCAGTGTTTGCAACTTGACCACTGGTCAGTGTTGGAGAGGCACTCAGGCGGCTCAAACGGGATATCACCAACCTAATCCAACCAAGCAGGAAACCACAACAAGCCGGATTCACCTCTCACGCACATTTTTTGTAATTGAATATGCGAAAAAACAAGTTGAACACAATTTTCCAATGACAATTTAAGATTGTCTTCAAAACAATAAAAAATATTAAAATTTTTATTGGTTTGATAATAGCAGATGAGCAATTTGCATCAAACTCTCAAGATGGCATCACAATCACTAAAATGCAATAAAATAATAAAAATGCAACAATGTATGCAACGAAAAGCTAGACAAATCATGCCTGACAGTGCTCAAATGTGAACCAATTGTTTGTCTAATTGATTAGCAGTATATATATATATAATTGAATGATACAATGCACGTGTCATGATTTTGATGATTGACTGATTGATCACTCCACTGGTGGCACGGTGACTCCACCAAGGCCAAACCGTGCATGTGTAATGAATTCCGGCAAATCATAAGTACTGTACATTACTCATATATAAAATTAACATTTATACCTCGGACACTCGAAAAAACTGGTCAAAACCAGTAGGTGATTTATCACCTATTGGTATGGAGAGATAGTACTGAATTTTCTCATTGTTTTAAGTGCCATTACTTACTTCATGTGGTTAAGACTTAATTCGCATAAGGTATTAAGTAAAGTACAGGTAAAGTACAACTTCAGGACTTAACTCTACACATACACAGGTAGACAAGTTGTTGGGAGAGTGAATGAATGAATTTAGTTCTTATAATCTGATTGTTCATCATCCTACACTTGAGTGAATCTAACGGCTCATTGCTTCCGAGTTTTCACATTCTTGAAGATAGGTGTAGATGAACACACCTAGTAGTTGAATCTCATTTTTTCTCTCTCTCTCTCACACACAAATACATGTACTAATGACTGACGCGCGCTTGGCTCATTTGACTAGATCAAACAAAAAGAATAGAAATGGTAGATGCGAAAACAATTTAATTTAATTCTACTTCCATCCTGACAGGCGTTGTCAAATTGCTTGAAAATAAGATAGACGGCTGAGAAAAGATTAAATTCCTATACCACTCTTTTTCTTTCTCTTTCTTTTTATGTGAAACGTTGCATTCTTCATCACTCAATCCTTTTCATATTCTATGAGTATTATTATTACTGCTAGTACTTAAACCATCAATTACATAATATAATGCAAAAGTGACCCTGGATGTAGTGTTCTCAACGATGTGCGTAACTCATCATCGCGCAAATTAGCCAAATGGTGGCAATACTGGCGCCTACGAGAGTCACCTACGATAGTCAAGCCAAGACAGGACAATCTATTGTAAATCAAACAATCTGAAAAAACACACCCGACAAAATGTGATGGCGTACTGGAGATGATGTCGTCTTCAGCAACTTCAAGCCTTATTTGAGTGAAAAAGAGAAAGAGGGGGAGAGTAAGAGAAAGAGTGAAAGAGAGAAAAAGAAAGAGAGAGAGAAAGAGAGGGAGAGAGAGAGAGAGAGAGAGAGAAAGAGAGTTATTAGCAACACTTCCGATCGATGCCAAACTAAGAATAAGAAGACAAGCAATCTTTTCTCGCAACGCTCAATCGCATTAGTAGTAGTATATTGTCTTTACCTATGTTTCACCGCATCTCTCACACTATTCGTTTCTTGCTCATTCTCTATCTCTCTCTCTTTCTCACCCACTAACTCTCTCTCTCTCTCTCTCTCTCTCTTTCTCATTTTGTACCCGTTAAATAACGCTATTTATTACCATATGCACATTTTTGGTTTGGCCCAACCAAATTTATTCATCTTCCTCTCTCACTTGTCAAATGGTTGTCAAGTGCTTGATTTTAAAATTTTAAAAAATTAATTCTTTTAAATAAATTTTTAAATAAAAAAATTTAATTAATAATAAATTATATAAATATATATATCTATATCTATATCTACAACGGATTCCATATTCCATATCTATATCTACATGAATATTTTCTATATTCTAAATATTTCCATTTTTAAGTGTTAAATTATTTCTATGTGCTTAAAGTGTAAATATTTGCACAGACAGTGCAAACTGGTGGGATGGCAAAAAAATGAGTAATTGAAACACACACTCACACTCAAACACGTGAATGGAGTGCACCAGACTATGTCTATGTCTATGTGATCTTGAAATAGAGTGGAGTTGTGCATTAGCGTGTCTATGTGGACAAACGAGATGTTGATGTCGATGATGATGATGATCCTCAAATGCATTAGACCTTAATGCAAATAGAGCTTGCCTTTGGTACTAGTAGGCACAATGTGACACGTTTGAGTGACATGCATCAACTAACAATAGCAAGAGAAAGAGAGGGAGAGAGAGAGAAAAAAAAAGTAAGAGAGAGTGAGATAGAGAGAAAGAGAGAGAGAGAGAGAGAGTGATGGAAAGGGAGAGAGATCAGGAGTGAGAGAAATGGGGAGTTAGGAAAAGAGAGTGAGAGAGAGAGTGAAAGAATAAGAAGCGTGGTACCTGTTGGATCGCGTTGCTCATTCTCTACTTGTTGAGTGTGTCTATAGAAACAAAGATGTTGTTTGGAGTGTGTTTTGCATTGTACGTGTTTGCATCTACTCAAAACGCTATTTGAATAATGACCACTTTTGGAGAGAGAGAGAAAGTAAGAAAAAGAGAGAGATAGAGGAAGGAAAAGTAAGAAAAAAGAGAGGGAGAAAAAGAGAGAGAGTGAGAAAGAGAGTGGGAAAAGAGATAGAGAGAGAAAGAAAAAAAGTTAGGGCGTTTATCCCAAGATGCCCCCAGGTAATCATCTACCGATGACACTTAGCGACATCTCCAAATGAAAATCATATTTCAAGATACTTAATGGCTCTCATTTCATTATGGCATTGCATTACACACATTAATATAGATAATATGTATGTGCGTATTTATATATAAACTTACTCATTTAAATATATAATTTCTATCTCATTAATCATCAAATGAGATAATATGAATTACAATAAATTGATTGATAGATAGATGGATAGATGGATGGATAGATAGATGGTTGATTTGATTGATTGATTGATTGTGGTTGGTGCCAGGTGATAATGTGTAGAAAAACAGGTGACAAAATTGAGTTTTTCTGGTACAGGAACAATAGATAAAATTCAATTAGAAGAAAAAGCCCGATGGGAAAATACTACTGTTTAGATTTGACCCTCAGTTATAATTTCGACAATTGATTTCTCGTATTGATTTCTCTTTTGAAGCAAATCACAATTGGTATGAATAAGAGCCTTAACAGTGAAAGTACAGTGAAAGGTACAGTGAAATTTAGCGCAGCACAATGCAATTACAATGTGTAATTCGCAACAGTGTTTTTCAGTAAGTTCTATTTTTTGCAGTATGCCAGTAATACTGTTTTGTTGTTCCAATTAAATTTCAGGATAGAAAATAAAGTAAGTAACACAGTAAATTTTGCACCTATTGTTTTGGGGGAACAATTGAACAACCAAAAATTATATTAATAATAATATAATAATTATAAATAATAATAGTAATTCAAATCAAATTTTACAGCTAATCACAGTTTAAAATTTTATTCATACTTAAATTAAAGCCAATCATATTGGTTAAAATATTTATATTAAAGATAGTTTGATTCAAATATAAAATAAATATCCAATTATAATTTTTATACTAATTTTTCTGTTGATAAACAGTTCACCTTGTACGAGATTTATGCGTGTTGTGGGATACTTTGCTTAATTAATAATTCATAATAAATTATTATTAAATAAAAAACATTGTCGTTGACAAGCACACAATACGACACCACGGTGAGATATGACACTGAGATACTGACAAGTCCATTGTGTGGGGTCACATTTGGTGGTCATGATTCAAGAATCATGCTCAAGTATGTTTTTTGGTTTAGTTTATTTGTTCGTATTATTAATATTATTATTATTATTATTATCCATTTTTGGGTTTGTTTGTTCGTATTATTATTACTATTATTATTATTATTATTATTCAAATTAGCTTTGTGGTGGTCAACATTAGCATCATCATCAATGATTGGTTTACAGGTTTGGATGCTAGCTTGTCATCTATACATGTACATGCGATGAGAGTAGTAAGCTAAGCTGAAGTTGCACCCAAAGTTAGCTCTCTGGTGGCAAGTATGGACAACGTAAGTGTGGAGAGTAAGAGAAAGAGAGAGCGTGAGAGAGTATTAGGGAAAGAATAAGAGAGAGAGAGTAAAAGAGAGAATAAAAGAGAGAGAGAGAGAGTCAGAGAGTAAGAGAAAAGAGAGAGAGAGAGTAAGAGAGAGAGAGAAAGAGAGAGAGTAAGAGAAAAAGAGAGTGGGGAATGTAAGAAAAAGAGAAAAAGAATAAGAGAGAGAGAGCAATAAGAGAAAGGATAAGCGTGAGAGAGAGGGTAAGAGAGAGAGAGTGAGAGTGAAATAAAGAGAGAGAAAGAAAGAGGGAGTTATAGAAAGATAGTGAGAGTAAAAAAATAGGAGAGAGTAAGAGAAAGAGAGAAAGGGTGAGAGCGAGAGAGAGAAAGAAAAAAAGCGTGAGAGCGAGAGAGAGAGAGAGAGAGAGAAGAGAAATCGTGAGAGAGAGAATGAACACGCGCCAAACTCAGCTTGATCACTGGCTCGTGGTATATAAGACCCGTTCGTAGCGTACTTGTGACATTTTTAGCTAACCAACTCTCTAAAACTATCCAAACTCGCCAGTTTTCACCACAAATTTTTATTTGTATTTGCATATTTTTTAAAATTCAATTTTCAATACTATTTTAAAGTGTAATCGAATTTGGCATTGAACTTAAACATCGATTATCAATCAATTAATCAATCACTGTTCAAACAATGTCATCTTTAAATCTCACCGGAATTCCGGTGATTTCACCCGTAATCAACTCTTCCACTGTTGAAGTGTTCGATTTTGGCCTCGAGCAATCTCGGCAATCGGGTCTCAACTTGTCCGCATCGAACGTCTGGCCTGTGGTTCATCAGAATCTCTCCAATTTGGAAATCTTAAAGGATATTATCACCGAGCAGATTGAGGCTCAGCCGGAAACGCCGATTTTGAAGAAGATTCACGATATTCTCGTGTTTGCACTGCTCATCTGTGTCATGTTCTCCATGGGTTGCGGTGTCACCGTTTCCGAGGTTTGTTGGAGAATTTTATTTCTTGATTATACACTCTTTACTCAAATTTAATTTTTAAAAAGTGAAACTTTTTGGCATTTTTACATATATGTTAGTAAATTTTAACTCATTTTACACTTTACGGCTATAGCAATAAAATTTTACTAAAACAATTAAACTGTTTTGAATTAATTTACTCGATTTTGTAGTGTAAAATAATTACCAATATAACACGTACCCAAAAAATATTTTCTAAAATAAATTTATTAAAAATTTATAAAATTTAAAATGTGAATTTTACACTTGAATTGTTTTTATGACAACGTTACTGTCTTGGTAATAAAATCGTATTATTACAGCAGTTAAATTAATAATATAATTTATTAGAAAAATAAGCTTATTAATTAAGTTAAATATTACCAGCATATCTAAATGAAAAACAGTTCTAAATTTTATTTTATATAGCAAATTTGTGTTTAGAATTTAAAATGAATTATGTTTAAAAAAATTTAATTAAAAATTATGAATTATTTAAAAACGTGAGAAACGGGGAAAACATTAAAATATAAATTTTTTATTCACATTTTTCCCAACTTTTTATAGTTGGTTATGATTTATCGCTTTACGTAAATTATCAATGTCACATAAATTGACAAATTATATTCATAAATAAAGTGACAATAATATGACAAAATTTGATTGATTGATTATCAGGTGATCAACCACATGCGTCGTCCTTCGGCAGTGATCGTGTGTATCATTGCCCAGTTTGGTCTGGTGCCACTCATCGGTTATCTCATCTTTACCTTGCTTGAACTTGAAGTTCTTCACGCCACTGGATTGCTGATTTTGGCTTGTTGTCCCGGTGAGTGTGCCGAGACACAACTATATAATAATACTTGTTACACCATCAAATATGACACTACACTGTTAAAAATACCTTACAATTTCAAAAATAACTAGCTTTTAAGGTGACAATTTAAGAATAGTTGTCTTATTATTCTACAATTTCAAAAAAATCAGCTTATAAGCATTAATTTTTTAAAATGTCTGCTTATAAACTTACAATTTAAAATTGAGAGTTAAGACTTGTTGAGTTATAACCAGAAACGTGCTTAATGTTAGATTATAACCGAACAGTATTTTTAACAGTGTAGTGTCATATTT
>DVQH01000765.1:0-18316 GCA_018231625.1 Papilio phestus | reverse complement strand
TGGTAATAAGGAAACCCCTTGCACAATATCGCCATCAATAAAGTTTCGTACAGTGTAAAGCTGCCAACGTTAGAAAACTTAATCCAGTTTTAACAAGTTTGAAAATACATTAATGTATGATTAATAATCATTGATTGTAAGTTATAACAATAAAAACTGATAAAAATTTTAGATAGACAGAAATCAAGGGTACGTTTGAGTCCAAACAAGTCCATTGGCTATTTTGTTGCGGACTCGAGCGCACCTCTGACAGAGATCGATTTGTAAGCTCTGTAATTTTTAACCATTGTTATCTTACAAACTAACGATTTTAAAGTTGCAAGTTATTTTAATTTAAATCAACAGTTTTCCTTTTAAGCATATTATATATTATTAATATACTTTAGTTCATATTTATTTCTGTAAACAGAAAAATTAAAATATTACTTCAAAATAAAAAGTCGTATTATTTGGTATCCAAATTGATTCTCAAGTTCAGGCTCTTTGATTCACTCAAAATAAGTTGACTTTACAGTGCTTTGTGTAATTCAAAACACGTGCCTTCTTCTAATATCTCAAAAAGTGGAGTGGAACTACTAAAGAGGAGCCCAGTAAACTTACCACAGGACTGTCCTAATAATTAGAACTCAAACTTGGGTCAAAATAAAAGCAAAACACTTTATTTTTAGATATTATTCACAAACGAAAACAACAAAAAAAACTGTACAAATGTAGCTTATGTTGCGTGTTAATGTCCCTGAATAAGACTGTGCAATGCTAGTGTAAAGATAGTAAGTAGCGTTGGCACGAAGGTCTCACTTCCGGAGGTCAACGATTCAGCATAAGATAATTGTTCAGATGTTAGATGTGCAGCTTTTGGGGACTCTTCTATGTAGGTACCTTCCAGTGCGTCTGCAAAAATGTAAGATAGTTATTAAAAATTAAAATTCCAACATTAATAAATAAGTAAATGTGATTCAAGGATTAAGCGAAGCCAAGTTTGTTTTTAACAAACAACGTTGTTACTAACATCATCTAATGAGCTTAATTTAAATTTAAACATACCTTTCCGAGCTTTTAGCTCCGCCTCACTATAACCGATCTGCAAATAAGCGCTCATCTCAATTTCAAACATCTTATTAGGATCTTTGGGCAATTCATCTAAGATTGAACGACGTCTTCTTCGGCGTCCCAACGCGTAGACTCCATTTCCACATGGAACCTTTAGAGACAACTCAACAGTGTTAGAGTTTTATAAATTCAAACTAATTCGATTTTACGAACCCCTTTACATTGGTCTAAGCAGACATTGACAGTTCCGATAAACATAACGTAATTGCTTTCGGGAAATTTAAAAGCACGAAATTTGGCCGAAATCGAATCACCGTGATCTTCGCTTTCAAAGTTACCAAATATATAAGGATCGATTGAACATCTTTACAATAATTATACAAGGTTTAATTTAATGAATTATTTATACAAATGCACAGCTTTAACTCTTACCCATTGAGAACAATGGCTTCTTGCTGTTTGTTATTGGCATCTGTCACCTTGAGGAAACTAGCCAACAAGCCATAAACTGACTTTGACTCATCGTCGAGGTAGATAATCATTTCAAGTGGAGTCCCTGGTGCGACATTCAGCGATGTATTCACTATCTGACCGTTTCGTTTGACCTTAAGATTGAGATGAGGATAGGGTGCACGTGCTGTAATGTTGTCAAGGTCAAGAATTCTTCAAATAAACTTTAAATAACAAGTGAAATCAATGATTGCAAAACTCACTCAGCTTCCATGAAGTTATCCGGAAGTTCAATTTCAGTAAAGTTGACTAATTGCCCAGTGCCATCTTCCAAAATCTGGCGTTTATTACGTGCTTGATTCTCCTCTGCTTTTCTTAGTTTTAAGAGTCGCTGCAGACTTGGCTGGGAACACTTGAAATAGACCGAGTGTTGCGCGCCGGTTTTCTTGCTTTCTACAATTACCCGATTGTAGTAAACTCGAGAACCCTTAGAAGAGTAATCATTAGATTCGCAGCTTTCGTTTATTAATTGTAACTTAACATACCGTCACGTGATCATATACTTTAGTAGTGCCACATCGATAAAAATTATCATCTAGTGCCAAATGGAATGTAGCAATTGATTTGACAATCTTAGGTCTGCAAACTTAGGTTTTATTTAATTATTATAAATTACTATCAAGTATTTATAAATAATACAACCAACTTACTATCAAATGAACGAAGCTTTTCTAAGTAGATGAACGGTTGTTGATCGGCCAGAGTTGTTAGATTTATTTCGATAGTCATCCAGTCCAGAGAACAATTGAGACTATACGGCACTGTACATGTAAATCATTAAATATTTAAAACTTTAAAATTTAAGAAAAAATTAACTAGTTTGATTTCTTCACTATAATAATAATAGTACATAAAATTTAAATTAAAGTAAAAATTGGATTGGAAAATCCAAGTAGACCTGACTGCCTTTACTTTCTCTTCCTTTTCGCCTTCTCAATTTCGATCAATGATGCGGAACCTATAACAGGAGAAAAAAGAGAAACTAACGACATAGTAACCCTCCCATAACAATCAACTATCACTGTGCCCTCAATGATTTCCTTACTCTAAGCTGTTTTGGCAGTTTTATGGCGCCATAACTAGTCAAGGAGAGTAAGACACATGCAGGGTAGTTTTTTATTGACATAAACATCTATAGGTTTAGTGGCAATCAAGTATTTTAAATATAAAAAACAAAGAATTTCAACATTTTAAATGATACTTTTGTGTCTAGATATTGAGTAACGACAAATCAAATAGTTCAATTTAACCTGAATAGATGTAAGGTTTTTATTTTTATTTAGAAAAATCTTAAATTTTCCTAATAACTAAACAAGTTTAATTCAAATTCTAGCGCAAATAAAACAAAAGTTGACCTATACCACAGACACGGAAGTGAAACTTTGAACAAGCTGAATTAAAGAGTAATAACAGAACATAGTTCTGTCAAACAGCTCTTCGTCCACAGTTCAGTTTCAAACGAATAATGTGTTTTAAGAGTCTAGCCAATTTATTTATTTCTAGAGTAGTCACAACAGGCCTCCCTGAATGCGGCTATTTGGTCATCTCGTGATGAAGTGAAAACTCCCATGGCGAGTAATGGTGCTGCTTTGTTGTATTGTGTGCGGGGGATCGATCAACCGGGGTCGATTGGAGAACATACTAGACGAGGAAACAAACAATAGCGAGAGAGAGAGAGAGAGAGAAAGCCTAAGCGTACGGCTCGGTGGGCACAGAATTGGCTTTACTGAGAGAATCGAAAGTCCATCAATGACCGTATGGCACTAACGAAGAAGTTTGGCTTGGCTTGCCGTCATTCTCACACGCGGACTTTTCTGAATAGAAAAGTCGTCTAGTCAAGTGAAGTGTGTGTGAAGCTCAAGTACTCCGACACAGTGTGTGTGCCTGCGAGCCGTATTATAATCAGGAGCAGGATGGAATCAGGAGCAAGAGCCTGAGCTACAGGAGAGTGAAACGAGAGAACAGATGGGCACACTCATACGGATCACTGAACAGAACGGGGGTAGGTTAACACTAGAACGTTCTCGGAGTTGCGGAACTCATTCTCTCTCTCTCTCTCTCTCTCTGTCATTCTCTTTCTATTTCAGTTTGAGGACAATTTCTTGCACAAGTATGTGATTTTCCTTTAATAGATGAATTCCTGTAGTTCCTTTACAAAACTTTAGTCAAGTTGAGAGTCACCAAATACTAGTTTTTAGCTGTATTATATTAAATTAATTTTGACAAGTTCACTAACTACCGCTACCATCTCTCTCTCTCTCTCTCTCTCTCTCTCTCTTCCTTAGCCACTGTGACAAATTTCTCGCTTCACAGCGCATAAACTCAACTTGAGTTCAATATAACTAGATGAAAACGTGCTTTGCCCAGCTAGTGACCACAGTTATTCCTAATTACCAAGACCTAGTTTGCCTCCAAAGCTGAGCTTGGCACTTTTCGCTGAATCGCAATTGGTTTCTGGATTTGCTAAGCGCTTTCTTTTTTCATATCATTATTTGTCGTTAAATATGCCACGTCGGATCAAAAAGATACCAACGTTGAGCAAGTTCTATGTGATACCAAAGCAGAGAAGCGTCACATCTGTCATATTCTCAAAGAGTCCCCACGGACCGACTGCAACAGGAACAGAAAACCCTGCAGTTGACATGGAATGCAGCTGCTCAGCATCGATTCTAGTCTCCCTCTCTCTCTCTCTCTAGATCGGAGGCGGAGACCTTTGCAGACAAATCGATGGACTCTGTCGTGAACCTCCACCAACTGACTCTCACTGACCACTCTTTGTTGGTTACACTTTCTAATCACGTCCACGCCGTTGGAAACATTTGGCAAGGATGAGAGAGAACCCTCAAAGTTTTAAACTCAAATAAAAAATAACGAAAACTATAAAGAGAAAAAGAAAGAAAGAAAAATGTGACCAAGCAGAAGAAATGTGTGCTTTGACAGCCAGAAGTAATCGATCGATCGGAAAAGGAGAAAAAAGTGAAACTGAAGAGAAAGTGAGTCTAGAGAGTGAAAAAGTCAATCCAGTTGATTTAAAAGTAAATTGGATTTAGAATCCGAGAAATATTTAAATATATTTTTTCGGTACAGACTCACTAATAAACTCACTCTTTGTTTGAGAGTGAGAAGCCTTACATTCCATATGTAGGTGCAAAGATAGCCTTGAACGAGATGTTGTTTCCTACTCTTTGTCTTGACCATATTTAGGTTTGTGAACGTCACCTAGGTGGCATACACACTCTCTCCATTACTATTTCTCTTTTTATACACAACCCTTTGACTTTTCTAGCCTTTTCCATTCTCATCAAAACCCAATTCCAAGTCTGTGTTGAATTAATTAGATAATCAGATTGTGTGAGAAGAAACCAGAAGAGAAGCTTGATTTAGATGGATGGTCCCTCTGTGTATCGCTTCTCTCCTCTCTCTTTATGTTTCTCAAGCATTACAGTAGTCATTCTAACTATATCTCTTAAATTAATTAAGAAAGGAAAAGAAAACCTAATTCTAAAAAACTTCAAGACAGATAGAAAGACAAAATTTCTCCAGGGATTAAGAAACTCCTCCACCGCTGGATTAAGAATTCCGACAAATTCTCGACATTTTTAACACAAAAATTTCATTCTAACACCATTCCAAAATAAAATATAATAATTTTTTGTTATATAAAATTTAGAAATTACTTAAAAATGAAGCAAGTAAAACCTAAATTATCATAGCTCAAATTGAATGGTTTTGCAGCTGCTATGTCAGTTGAAAGAACAAATCAATTGTCGCTTAGATCCAGTTGACAAACAGCAATTGTAAAATCTGCAAACCATCCGCTAATGCGATCTGTCTGATCAGAACACCAAGTATTATTTATAATTTTGTAAAAATACAAATTTTCTATAAATATATTTTAATTTTTAGACACATATTTGGAATACCACATGTATGTGCTTGAGCAAGAAAGAAAGAAAGAAAGAGAGAGAGAGAGAGAGAGAGAGAGAGAGAAGCATCGATTTTAGATTGACATTTGCGACAGCTCTTTTTGGCCTGTTAAAATTTTTCTTGACATTGCCGATTTTCTTTTATACATCTAGGTTTCTTCTATCTATGTAATTTAAATTTTTTGACATGTACTTCTGAACGTTGTAATACAAGTAAGAAGAATGTGAGCCAATAGAACACAAAAGATCAGATTCTAAAGCACATAAAGTTGATATATATGACCCATCTTATATTTGCCACTACGTATTTCATCACTTCGTTTTAGCGAAAAAGAACTCAAGCTTAAGCTCTCATGAGAATTAACACAAAAAGTTCTCCCCGCCACCCCATACAAGATTAGAGATCTAATCCTGTACTCATATCACCATTGTCTTCACTTGCCTGTGCTTAATATGCATAGTGTGAGGGTGAGCGAAGGAGAGAGAAATTTTGAGGTTTCAGAAGAGAAAAAGTTAAGCGCTAAAAAGAGTATATTTTGGTGGGACACATTAAGTGATGACATAATATGCTGATGAAGATCCATTTTGACATTTGAATCTCAAAAAACTCAACAAAAGTTTTGGTAAACTACGTAAATAAGAAAGCAATACAAGCAAGCACAAAATTATAATAGTTCTAAACTTAAAACTAATATTATGTCACTTGTCACTATGTCACTATTTAATATTATACAGTTTGCCCTAAAATTAATGCATTGTTGTCGAGGCAGAGCAGAAGGCAGCAACAAATATATTCTGATGCCATCTACTCTGCCTCGACAACAATGCATGAGTTTGAGAGTTTATTGTATAAACGGGCCATGCGACCAAACCGTATTTACAGTGTATATAATATAATATATATATGTAGACTAATGTACACTAATGAAACTATTTTGTTTATAATTTACAAATCAACACAAATTGACATTGAGCTACAGGTCGTGAAATATTTTGAAAACATAAAATGTCATTATAAGTGAATATAGAAATACTTACATGAATTTTGCTCGCCACTGGTCACAGTTGTCCACTTCCAACTAGGTTTAAAAGTACTAGAAGGTACTGTTTCACTCTGAGACGCTGCTGTAGTTGTGATCACGGTTGAATTCAATTTCAAATTAGATTCCAAGTTGGAACCATTCGAAACTTTTATAATCGTTGAAGGTAGGGTTGTTGTTGTTGTTGAACTTGTGGCAGAAGTTTCTGTTAAGGCCGAGACTAGAGTGGTGCCAAGCACCGCAACCACGAGGATCATCTCGGTGGTCCTCATTTTCACGAGACTAGCCTTAAGAGATTAAACTCGCTTCTATGAGATTGTGATGGCAGGTGTGCGTCTTTTGTGCAAGGCTTCCAAATTTGGAAATAAGAATGATGAGAGATAGGAGAGTTGAGTGTGAGAGAAAAAATAGGTGGGCGCCGTCGACCTCGTAGTTAGACTTGAAATCAAATAGAGAGAAAAGTATCCTTTTCTCCAATGAGAGAGTGGTGTACAGAAAAACCAACCGACCAGGAGAGAGTCTATCCCGCCACTGAAACCACCATGTGTCTTGCTACTCTCTTTTCCTTTCCTTCACTCCTCAATCCCAAACACGCATGCGCTAAAGCCTTGATTCGCGGGATATCTACCAGTGGGCCACAACCGAATCGACATTTCTCTCTCTCACTCTTTGTGAAGCGATGACAGACCCAGATATACACCCGAAAGATTTGCAACAAAGAATTCGTATTTTAGTGCGAATAAAGCACACTTATAAGACGAATTTGACAGAATTCGGGATTGCTTTTTGCACGGAAATGGTGTCTCTACCCTTTCATTCTTCAATTACTCTAAATGACAAACATTAAGCAAATGTCTCTTGCTCTCAAAAATTCTTCCATTTGATATATACACTCAATATTTTTTACTATTACATCTTCAACCAAGCACAATATCTATGAAAAATAACTTAGAACTCTGTTCAGAAAATTCCATAAAATAATTAAAGCGTCATTAAAAAAAACTTTTTTATTTTTGAAACAATGCACAAAAATGCACTTTTTTGTTTATTGTTTATTTTATTTTTTGTTTACATAACCAAATGTAACAAAAACGAGAACGTGAAGATGACACTGTCAGTCAAACCTTCTCGTGTAACACTTATTCTAATGGCTTTGAATTTTAGTATTTTGTCTTTTTGAGTGTTGTTTCGAATTTGGAAACAAACTATTTACTTAGCATAGACGGGCAGTGCTTGTCAAACACTCAATCTTAGTTGATGATAAGCACGTATTGATATGGGTAAAGCTATGTGTCACACTGAGTAACGAAAGAAGTCCCACAGCGTTTGTTCAAACGAACATTCTTCGTCGTACTTTGACCTCGAGACAAAACAATAGGTAAGGAGAGACAGTGTGCACAGATTCACTTGCGATAATAGGGGCCAACCTACGGATTAGTGAGACCATTTTGGGGCCATGCACGCTCGCACTAATCCTGCTGTGCAATGTGTTCAACGCTTCTGTCCTGTCACTGTCACACTATCTCCTCTCTCTCTCTCTCTCTCACTCACTCTACAAGTCGACAAAACAAAACCTGATTCGTTTCTTTTGCGTTCGATTGTTTGTCGATTACTGGGCTAGAAAAGTTAAAAATTGCTCACAATCTCGAAACTTATTTTTATCGTGAATTCTTCCTTGAACTGAATACTTCAGCTTCATGATGGCCCCAACTACTCTTATCGAATCTTTCAATTTCACTAATTTGAAGAATATTCAAGGTTTGTAGTTCAAAATTTAGATTTACCATAACTTATCATGATTTTTCTAATGGCAGCTTTGCTTGAGAAGCAGAGAGTGGGAAAGGAGAACCATTCGAGCAAATATGTAGTAATCTCAAAACAAAGCGGCAAAGCGACAAGCACTTCTTCAAATCATAATGTAATCAACACCACTCCTACTCCCACTAGTTATCAGATTAATCGATACACTTGCCAAACCACGACCGGTGACACTATTCGCGTAGTTCCACTAAACAATAATTCATCGGCACATCGACCAATAGTGCCCGAGTTGGGTCCATTTAAACCATTGCAGCAGGTGAATGGTCTTCTGCCAAAGCCGAAATCTGTTACCCGCATTGTACTCAATTCCAAGTCGAATTCTTCAGAGAAGCATCGAAAAGACTGTAAAACAGTCAGTCTCTTGGCCAAAGATTCTAATTCTACTAATACTCATGTTTGCTCCAAACCACACGCTAAAGCAGCTTCTGCAAAGCAAAGAAAGGTTTTGGTTCGCCCTTCTAAACCCGTGGGCGTATCGGCCTGCAGACAAACATGCAAGACCAAAACGATGGCGACTGCAGCGCCGCCACCACTACCGCTACCACCACTGCAGCAAACATCCCAATTGTTAAATCAAAAGAATTCTTCTCCAACCACCATAATAATTCCACCTCAAAATATTAATACTCAAAAGGACATCGTTAGGAGTGAAGCAGTACCCTCGCCAGGGTCAACAATCTCGATACCTACAACCAGTCAAGTGCCAACAAAATGCCCTCCAGGCACAACTCCTTTACACGCGATTGAGTTCAAAGATTATTCGAAACCTTTTAAGTTGTGCAATCTCTCGCTGACCATCTCTAGTGGCTCTAAGATTGCTGTGGTTGGACCATCTAATTTGAAGTATTTGTATAAAGCGCTCAGTAAGCCTAGTAAGATAGGTTCGGTGTGGGTGCATGGAAAAGCAGCTGGCAGTGAAGATATGCCAGGCAATTCGGTGATCTACATTCAAGAACAGCCCGAATTCGAGTCAGATGTTTTGATTAGGATTCTCGGTGGTAAAGTGACCGACACTACTGAGCAGTCATTTCTCCAGGCGCACTATGCACTGATGATGGCCGGACTACTGCAGATCTGGCAAATACAGGTACAACGCGGCTTCAAACGTTGGATCTTCATCGATGTAGATGCGCTTGATGATAAAGACCGACAGTTGCTTCTCATGGCTAGAGCTATCTATTCGGATTATAAAGTAGTCATTATTGAGCAGACTAGTAAGTTTAAAATTTAACTGAATTTAATACTAATCAACTTCAATTTTTCAATATTTTTAGTTTGCTCGGATAAATTAGTCCAACAACAGATGTACAATCTTATGTTTGGTGCAGCTTTTCAAACAAAAACCGTACTCTTCTCGCCATTTTATCTTGATCATGCTACTTTGTTTGACAAGTTTCTCGTTTTCAACTCTAACGGTGTTCTTGTGGAGCAGGGGCACGCAGACCATCTACTCAAAGATCAGTCTTGCAAACTATATGCAATGGAGTCTAGTTTTCCACGATTAGATCCTAAAGAACCACGAATTAGTAGCGAGCCACTTGAATTCAACTTCTCATCAGTTTTTCCTGCTCCACATGAAGAGAATATTTTCGAAAATCCTTTTACAGGAGAGCTTAATTTTATTTTTTCAGAACTAGAGACCGAGTCATATAATTCTTTCCTTATATAATGAGCTTATGTTGATAATTATTTAGTTTGATTTATTCATCTATTTTGTATATTATTTTATGATTTTATATGTTGCCTAATTTTCTCTACTGTATGTAAAAAACACAAAACTTATATATTTTATATAGTTTATATATTAATAAAAAACATGATCTCATGCATTCTTTTTTTCTAATATTAAAACGAAAAATTTACAGTCAATGAAAGGCGAAAAGTTGGTTTAAATAGGGATCTCAGGAAAAGCCAACCCTGTGTATTTACATAGGAGAATTCCGGGAAGTTTTTTTGCTAAAAATCCCTATCAAAGGAACGTTTTTCTAGAACTTTCTTTTAAGGTTGGCTTTTCCTGTTATCCCTAGTTTAAATGTACACTATAACTTTCACTGTACATTTAATTTTAAGGGATTAATCTATGCTTTAAAGTTTTCAGGTGTGTTAACGTGGGTACGGGTAAAAATTTTTAATTATTAACTTTCCTAATCCTAGCGACAAACTGTGATTCTAATTAACTTTCTCAGTGCTTTCGAACAATTTTCACTCTTAATTCAACAATCATCGCTAAAAGTTTTAATTTCTTGAGCGCCATCTATAGTTTGGAACTGATACTCGAACATTGACCTAGATATAATGAGAGTGAGTGAGGAAGCACGCGCCTGTGTGGACAATGGGTGTGATCCAGCTTGAGTGAGCACAACAACAACAATGTAGCTCAGCTGCTAGCATTGAGTGATGCGGCATTTGAAGCTCAAATGATGGCTAACTACCGACAGGAGATCCGAGGGGTTTTGCGAGACCCCGCAAAGGTGACTTCGGAAGGAACCTCTGGGACTCCTGAAAGCGCCGAGAAGCAGTGGAATCGACTAAGTCGAGTCCATCCGCAGCTTCAGCAGCAACATCTGAAGAATCTCTGGAAACATTACCGTGAGTGTCGAGAATCTAATTAAACTCTTACTGATGATAACTACTTAATTGTTTAAAACTCTTCTTGCAGTCTACGAACTACAACAGAAAGCACCCACACCAAAACGAGTGATATGCCGTTATGTGATTTCAAGTCGACCCTCTTACTACGGACGAGAGTATAAAATTGACATTTGATCTTAAACATTGACTAAGTCCTGACTTTATCGTAGATTTCATGGTATTATGACTCGAGAAGAAGCAGATCAACTTCTTCTAGAAGAAGATGGAGTTGATGGAAAGTACCTTGTCCGGGAGTCAGCTCGAACTAAGAGTCAGATGACTCTTAGTCTAAGATTCAATGGAATGACTAAGAATTTTCGACTTTATTACACAAATGGAAAGCATTATGTAAATGAGTGGAAGCGATTCGATACACTTCATGACTTAGTAGCAGATGGACTTATTACTCTTTACGTGGAATTACACGCTTCCGACTACATTGCTAATTTGGCTAGGTATGTCATGGCTTTTCATCAAACTTGCTTTCGAAATAGCTTAAGTATAAACAGAGTTCTAATTAACCGCCTCAAAAAATTATTACTTTGCTGGAAAATTTGCTGATTCGCTTAATTAATGGTTTGCCTAAAAAATAAATGGCAATATTCTAACATAATTAGAATAGTTCTTTACTACTTCATTCATGTTTATATTTTAGTTCACCAAAAAACACTTAGTTGGTCACTTTGTTAATATAAATTTGTATCTTAATTGTAGTCAATGTCGCTATGAAGAATCTCCCTACATGACCTTACACAAAGGACGTTTGGTAATGCATCAGCCTAAGCAGAACAAACGAAAGTCGATGCATGAAAACTCATTAGCAATCAAACCCATCAGTCAGGAAGAACTTGTCACGGAAAGAGACGTAGTGGAACAACCAATCAATGTGCAAGCGTTTGAAAAGTCACACGTGTTCAAGCAGCATACCTTCATCGGAAGCCCTTGGTGTGATTTCTGTGGCAATTTCATCTGGGGACTCATAGGACAAGGTGTTCGATGTGAAGGTGAGGAGTATAATTTTCATAACTGTTCAAATAGAAAACCTGTCAGCATAACTAAACACACTTTAACTTTAACACATTTAAAGATTGCGGATTTGGAGCTCATCGCAAATGCTCAGAAATAGTGCCAAATGACTGTTGGTATGTGTATGAATGTTTGAAATTGAGCCAATGATACAAGTTTAATTTGTAGTCCTGATCTTCGTCACATTCGCCGTGTGTTTGGCATTGATCTCACAACATTTGTGAAAGCCTCTAACGCAGTGCGTCCCTTCGTAGTGGATCTGTGCATTGCTGAGGTAGAACGGAGAGGATTGCGCACCGAAGGTTTGTATAGAGCATGTGGTTCTTCCGATGAAATTGACTACCTCAAGAACCGATTCGAAAGTGAATGGGAACAAACCGAGGTCTATCTCAGAACCATTGAAGACGTACATGTCATAACTGGCGCGCTGAAACTTTACTTGAGGTTGCTGCCCATTCCGTTGATTACGTTCGAAGCGTACCAAGATTTTACAGAAGCTGCCAGTGAGTATTCCGAGTTTCACTGGTAAACCCACTCAACCAATAATAACTTCAACTTAATAGAGAAACCACAAGATCAAGCAATCATCAGTCTTCGTGAAGCTGCTAGTCATCTCCCTCCGGCTCACTACCAGACTTTAAGGTATCTAGTCACACATCTCAACAGGTAAGAGTACTTTCAAATATAATTTCTGCAAACCACTAGCTTCGTTAAACTGTTAAAGGATCTGTGCTTACGAAGACTACAATCTCATGTCGGCAAAGAATCTTGGCTTAATCTTTGGTCAAACCTTAATCTACACACCAAACATTCCTATGATGTTTCAATTCAACTGTTGGGAAATCGAAAGCAAGACGATTGAGTTGCTCATTATGTTCTATGCAAAGATTTTTGTCAAATAAAACGAGCCAAACTTTTTTTTGATATTACGATTGGAAGCCAAGCAAAAATAGATTGATTTTATTTAATTTTTGTGCATTGCAAACATTATAAAAATAAAATATTTAATGTATCCAATCGTCTTGAAATAGGAAGGAGAAGAGTGACAAAGTAAGAATATAAGTTGTGCAAAGTAAGTGGAGACATGACACACCTGGCGAGTTGCCCACCGCCAAGGTGGTTCCCGACAGGCTCACTTTACGCGTCCATTTATCTTTATGAGTACTTCCTTCTACAGACTAAACCATTCTTCTCCATCTTCGCCATAAAGATAGATTTCGTGTCAAACTTAGTAACAGCTTTCCGCCAAAGCGTCAAAAGTTCGCACTCTTGAATCGACGATACATTTACGGCCAGAAACGAGACGACGAGAGACCATCAAGTTTTATGGCTCAAGCTCGTTCTCGAATTTATTCCTTATCAGCATAGGAAAAGTTCAATAGAACCAATCTACGGGATAAACTCGCTTGATTATTTAGCAAGAATTCTGAAGAATGTGATAATTTTTTGTTACATTACTGTTAATTTTGAAACATTTTACGCGAATTGAATCAATTTAAAGCTATTTTACTTAAATAATTGGTAAAATGTTTAAACTTAAAAATTCGCGGAACACGAAGACTCACATGTATAAACTCTTTTCGATGGGTTTCATTTATTGCTAGACTCTTAGTATGTCGAACCCAATATATCACACAAACACAAAGATAGACAGAGAGCGAGGTTCAATTTTGCTCTTTTTTGGACTGATGTCCGAACTAGTAGAGTCGTAAAGGACCACACATGAGCCCACCGGTCACCTCAGTTGGTCTGCAAAATGCACAGTGCCCTTAATGGGCCATGTCTAAATTCTGACACTCGTTTTATTCGTGAATTTAATATAATAAAGCAAAGGAAAAAGAAATATAAAATCACACTTCGATGGACCTAGGGGCTTTAAGGACTCTCTCTCTCCCTCTCTATTTTGCCTTCATCTATGTGGTTGAGAGTAAGAAAGAAGCTAAGAGATGATGATGGGAGCACATATGAAAATTGACTGTCATCCGGGTTCGGAGCACACCACAGTGCTTTGCTCTACCGGGTGGTTTTGTGTCACAAGATCTTATGTCATATCACAATTGGTTACAACCCAATTTATTACATTTTTAAGTTTTATAATAATAATTATTACTAATATATAAATAAGTATAGTAAACTAAAAAATAACTCATGTCACCAAGGTTGAACTGGATTTGCGAATCAAAGCCTAAATACCATAGTAAAATAATCAAAACAAAATCTTAGTATAATTTTGCGAAAAATTCAAATTTAAAATCATATTGCACTCAATTTTGCTGTGTCTCACCCGATAGCCAATTGTCTGTCAGTTGGGGGGGTTCTACGTAGTGCGAGAAACCCCCTTCTCTCTCTCTCTCTCTCTCTCTCGCGCATCGACAGTCAAAATCCAATTTAGAGCCTGATTCTCTCCCGGTTGCCTCCGTTTTTTGTCGAGGTCCTAGTTGTTCGTCCTGGTTCTATTAAAAAACATAGTGGCAAATTGAATTTTGATCGGTCCATGCTAGTCTCTCTCTCTCTCTCTCTCTCTCTCTCTCTCTCATGTTGACATTTGAAGTACTAAAGTACAAGTCAGTGTGGTGATCTAGTCAGACTAATTTGAGAGAAAGATAAAAATGCAACTAGGTAAGAGAAGAAGGTGTCGCAGAAATTATCGAATCTTATCTTATCTAAAAAAGCTAATATAATTATTTTTGCTAATATTTCTAGTTTAGCTAATGTGTCTAGACACTTATAATAATCCAATGTCTAGAGTAAATACAATTTAAGAATTAAGCACATCTTATATGACTTATGAAGATGATTAAGTGTTTGAATGAGCAGATTGGATTTAACGAATAGCTTTATTTAAACCTTTAATTTCATTATTTTTGATGATGATTACCAAGTTATACAAACCACCGTATTCTACCTCAATTTGGTTTTTATTATTTAAGTTTTTTTAAGTAAAAGCATATATATATTGCTTGTTTATTTTGTTATAAAATATTTAGCATTTCCAATAAGAAAATTTATCATAATTTTATTAGCATTATACCTGAAGATAGCATTTCCCTTGTTTTTTGGTATATATTTCTCGGAGAGTTTGTTTTCGAGAAGGACTGGATACACTTCCAGTCATACATCATCAAGATTTCCAAGTTGCAATTCTCTCTCTCTCTCTCTCTCTCTCTGCCAAGTTAGAAACGATTTAGTTAAGACAAAGTTACTAAGGGTGATCAATCAAGACAAGTCTCAATAAAGTAATCCACACATAAAAAAGATATATATATCGAGATCTTACCTTCAATATAGCTTCCTAAAGGTAAGCTTAAAATTTATTTGTATAGACTTGAATTAAATACATACATTATTATAAAAAGTGAAACTCAAAAGTTGTTTGTTTTGTAAGGGGGGAGTGTGTATGTTTTACAAATGGAAAAAAAGTGTAGTGGTGGCAACTAATGAAACGTTCTAATCGTGGGTAATCACTGAAGTAGGATTGCGTAACCATTGTGTTTCCATTATAATTGAAGAAACGAACCAAATCACTCACAGATAACATAGTACCAATTGTTATTTTTTATTTTACTTAAGAACTTGAATCACAAAATACCGCCACCATGATTCTTAAAATAGTACTTAACAACGATTGATGTTTCTTTCCTCACTTTCGCTTTTCCAAATGTGTAAATTTAATTTTTATTTATATTATTATTTTACATTCTATTCTATTGTTAAAAAATGATAAAGTACCCAACACGGGCAGCTAAAATAAAGAAAAAAGAGAGGGAAACTAATTTAATTTCCATGTTTTTCAGAATTGTTGTAATGTTGTTGAAAAATTTGATTTTTACCGAAATTTTTAATCTAATTTAATTCAGCTTTTGTCTCTCCCTCTCTATGCATTATAATATGAAGTGATGCTAATTCAATTTCAAATCCCTGGCATGCCACACTATTCAAGTTTATACATAACCTACAATCAAGTTCTCTCTCTCTCTCTCTCTCTCTGTTTGATGTTCCAATTCTTAAACTGATGTTGAGGTTAGTTTGCTCGCTTTTTTCATGCCACATCGATTTGCATTTGATATGTTCTGCTATTTCCCTATACTTAGCAAACATTGACATTTGGAGCAAAGAAGAGTGTCCAAACTAAAAAGAAAACCAAGTCAAAAGTCTCTCAAGAGAATTTCTTCAAAGTTATATGTTGTCTTTGACTGAGGTGACATGTCTAGAAACAATTGAGATTGATGACAATAATGATGATCACCAAGCTAGATATCGAGCTTTATCATGTGATATTTCTTTTTTGTCTTACCTTAACATAATTTACTACCATGATCAGATAGTATATATTTTTAATGTAACTCGAGCATAACTTATATTATTTTCTATTTAATTCAATTTTCAAGATGTGTTTACATCAACGTGTTTTCTTCATGACTAGGCCACCAGTACTGCTGAATACTTAAGGTAAAATAGGATTATAGGGCTAATAAATATTACATTTTGAGTGTGTGTGTTTTTTCGTGTTGTTTTCGATGAGAATCGAATATTTTTTCTTTGTGTTTTAAAACGAAATAGACGATCAAAGCCACCTGAGAATTGCATCATCAATTGGAGAAACAAAAACAAGAACATATACGTTTTCTCTTTCTCTCGAAATCATGCTGAAGTGAATCTAGAGGTTGTGCCTAGTTTGATTGGATCTCGAAAGAGACGAGAATTTACGAGCCGGCTGGCGGACAAATCTCGTGAGGATAGGGGCAAGTTTGTGCTAGTGTGGGCCGCTAGGTCGCAAAGACTTCGAGACTGACCGTTTCTTGTTTCTTTCCTCCAAGATAAATTGGTCCTTAGCTCTCTCTCTCTCTCTCTCTCTCTCTCTCTCTCTCTCTCTCTCTCTTGAGCGTGAAGGACAGGGTTGCCGGGAGCTCGGGCAAGAAGGCATCCATTAGAAAGGAAGACAGGAGACGACGGGAAAGCGACCCAGTCCAAGGATGGCCCAATTAAGAACTCAAGAAAGAGAGTCAATGCAACTACATAATACAAGGGAGAAATCAAAATAAATGAACCACAGTTTGAGAAGAAACAAGATGGGTCTATAGGAAGAAGTAGGTCTTAGACAGGTCTTGTTCATAGTGGGCACCAGTAACTATCGTGCTCCAATCTAACCTAATTTGACTTAAAATAATTAGCCATATACCAAGCTGCTTATCATCATATTTACATTTGTATTCAAGTTTCGTTTGCGATAAGTGAGTTGGAATGACAATATGTGTCTATCAAGATACCTAGGATTCTCTTTTTCTACTCTATGTGTCTGTATGTTAAATGTATTCACCTAAGGTCTAATTTTTTTCTTCCTTGACATAGCTCTTTTGTAGTGTTTTTGGTTGTGCTCTTCGTTAAACTTCAATTTGGAGAAAAAACTTGAAAATTCTGAAAAGTCCCATATGGCCTTTCATTGAGGAGTTTCTTCGCTTCGCTATCGTTTACCCTCGCTCTCTTTATTTTGAACTTTCACACAGTTTAAAAGTCATTTATCTCAATTTGTCTGCAGCAACACTTCTCTAGCAACTGAGTAAGTATTTTTTTAAATGAAAGTGAGAACGTCTTGGTAACCTTAGCAAGCATCTTAAAGGTTAATGACTTTCTACCGGGCTTCTTTCTTTTTCTTATTTCTAATACTAAGTGTGCTCATTTTCTAGAATTCCAACAATCCAAATAGGTTTGCACACTTTGGCAATCTTCATCTTATTAGAGAGACTCAGTCGAGAACTAATATTGTTATTGTGAAATCAGATTTTCTTTGGTAAACCAATAAGAATGAAGCAATTTATAGTAAAGATATGTTTTTCCTATTTCCGACAACTTCTTGCAACAATCATAGAGTCGGTTGCAAATATTGATTATAAGACGATAAGGATTTGCTAATATTTCACTTTTTACAGACACATTTGAAAGCAAAAATATTATTGAATTTTGTTTTACAATTTTTCTTACTCTGTGAGCAAACAAATAAAGCAATCGTGCATTGTCGGTGACTTGTATTTGATGAACCAGGTGATGAGTGTGACAAATGCGTACTTTGTTCCTTGATCTATAGATGGCGCAAACTACTTTTCGAACAACTTATCTTCTTTTGCACACACTGTCTCTGTGTTATTTATTTCAAACTTTAACATTGCACACAGAAAACTCGAATACAAGTCAAAATTATACGATATTTGAGAAAGAAATTCTAAAATAAAACTAAAATTGAGTATATTGAATTTTTTCTTTATATACAGTAGCGCCCCAGGAGCACGCATACAAAATAGAAAGGGAAATCTGTTG
>DVQH01000764.1:0-18317 GCA_018231625.1 Papilio phestus | reverse complement strand
CTATGGAAGAAAACAATGAGAAAATTTAGCCATACCCCAGAAAAACACCACTGCAAATGTGCAGTGGTGTTTTTATGGGGTCTCTGTAATTTTCGATGTTTTTCGAATAAAGATAACACTCAAAAGCGTTCTCCACTCTTGACAGTGCTAAGTGATCTTTTAAACTTGCCGGAGGCTAGCTTATGAAATTGGTTCGTATTTCATGTCGTATTTCAAAAACTTTTGCGTGGCCCACTAGACATTGAACGGTGTTTCCTTACAGAGTTACGTGAGAGGTAGAGTCGTTTGTGGTGCGATGTGTCTACTGTGTAACGACGCTAAATTTACACGCCTTTCTTTCAATGCCTTATTTTCTGGTTAGCCAGATTACGGGGATTAAGATTTAATGAAGATTGGTGAAGTCTGGTACACCATTATGTGAGATTTGATCAAGATTACCTTAATTTGACATAAAAATACATGAAACGCAAACCAATTACATAAGCAAACAAGCTAATAAAATACCCATTCTTCAACACACACGTTGTGGTGATAATTCAAACCGGTCTATTGATAGTTTATGTAAAATTTTATTATTATTTGATAAATAGAAAAAGATTATCGAAATAGAGAATTGATAGAATTTCAACAGGTAACGAAATGGTTGTGCTAGAGCTCGACTAAGATAGATAAGATCAATAGCTAAAAACAATAAAAAATGCAATTGTGGACACAACAGCTACAGCTCGCCACAAGCTGTTGGTGCAGTTCAAGCTTTGAAACCAGTGACGTATCCAGTGTTGGGTAGAATGTCTTCGCGACCAGCCTTACCACGACCTTTGCCGCTCTCGTCGAAACGTTGTTTGTGCGATCCGGTGTACTTGGTGTGGTCAGTGAGACGAGCAAAGGCGGCACTCGTGTTTGCAGTCTGCATTCAAGCAAGTTTCATTGAACAATCTATTCGAATCATACAGATACAGCACTTACCGTAGTTTTATTGGTCGCCGGTGGTCCACTGCTCTGGAGCTGTGTTTCAACATTATAACTAATTACCGTAATTAAACAAAACTAAATTTCATGCTTACCTTGCCCTTGATTAAAGCCAGGTCAATCTTTTTGACCGTTGCCAGTTTTTCAAGAAACTGATTATACTCTTTGAGACTTAAAGCCTTCTTGGTTCTGGTAAAAAATACCGTTTCAAGTCAATTTTGGGTAAAAAATAATGATAGCATCATACTTGGCTACTTGTTTAAAGTAGATGCCTGTATCGGTGGTAGTTATGGTCTTTCCATCGATGATTTTAGCCTGCTTAAACCACTTGTCACTGTTAGAGAGAGTAATGGCGTCTCCCGCGGACTTGCTGTCGCCGAACTTGGCGAAGATCTTAAAAAGACTGGCAAAGGACTCGGTGGACTCGCTGCTTGTTGGACTTGATGAGCCTGTGGCTGACGTGTTGGGCGGCACCGGTGAACCACCCGGGGAAAGTTTCTCCATCTCGCTCGTCAGGGCAGCGATGTTATCCTTGGGAGCAATGCGAGCTGGGGGTCCATTCTCGCGCATCACTTTGGCTTCACTGTTGTTGTTGTCGTCCAGCGAGACTAGGCCGTTGCTCTGCTTGAGCTGAGCGTCGATGTTTGCCATCTGCAAGTAAGTTTCAATCAGACACATGGTGGTGCGATGTGCTAGGTGAACAGTGCACGATGCGATACTGGCGAGAAGTGTGAGGAGACAAGTGACCAGACGAGCGAGACAGGCAAGCAGTGTGAACAGCGACCTGTGTAGCTCCACAATGACACCGACCAGAGGCAGCACTCGCTCTTGGTAGATTCGGCGGACTGCGCTGATCAAATTCATTTGGCACACGCATAACACACTGAGAACAATGACGCCAGGAGGGGATGGACTAACGGACGACAACAAACACCCTCAGCACACTGTCATCCACCACCGTGACTCAAGAAAAAACAATTAAAACATCACACAGGACGCGAGGAAACAAGCTACCGGACCGACTGTAAATTAAAATACGCTCGAGAGCCTGAAATAGGCGCTTTGCAAATTGGACGCAATTAGGCGCCAACGGTGGACCCCATAGATCAACGAGAGCAATTGAAGCCGTCAGTTGACAAAGGTCGAGGACAAGAGGTGACTTTGGTGAGAGGTTAGTGCGGCACGCCAATGACCAATATTGACCGGCTCGCTCTGCAACTATGGCGTGCCTCTGTGGTGCTCCACTCGCTATAAATAGCATCACGAATGAAGCAAAACCAAGCCGCTTCTGACATCGTTCAATTCATACAAAAGATAATCATAATTAATAATTAAGTCAGGTGTGAGGATGCCCATTGGGTAAACTCTGAGGTAAACTATTATTTCAATTAACCTTCAAAGCACGCTTCACCGTAAATTAGTTTATGTATAATAATAAATTTCAAAATATACATTTATATTTTTTCTAACTAAAATTAGCATTAACTGGTAAGTTATTTCGTCACCATTAAGAGGAAGGGGGTTAGCTGTGGTGACCCTGGTGGTACTGGCGCGAATCGGTCACAGCAATTAGTGCTTCTAGCAGATGAGTGTCACGACTTCATGCTGTTTCTTGCCCGCTCGCTCCAGCTAACACATTAATTACTCTCATCAGCAATGGTGAGATCGAAAGTAAGTCACAAACCTCCCATCTTCAAGTTGGACTTACCACTATCACTGAGCTGGGGATGCTTGCAGAGATGCAAATCGAGCCAAAGGGGCACACTTGTGACCGCTAGTCGTGACCACACAAACGACAATGTTGAGAAGTGGTCACTGCTCAGTTACGAGATCAATCAAAACAAACACTGGCGACTGAATGGACCATGTGCGGCACGGCGTGCACACTCGTCTCACTCGGACACAAACCGAAACAGGTGTTGTGAGTTCGCGTCAATTAGAACCGAATCGGTTGCAATACTCGTGGCAAAGACATAAATGGACTGACGCCGTGTGGCAGTGAGTGGTGGCCGCCATCAGTGAACAAATCGGCAGTCATGCGCAACCGGGCGCTGCTGCTGTGGCCACTGCGGCAAGTGATCGGGACACGATCGACGGGTCCGAAATTGACAGTCTCCGGTCGGTGGCGTTGACGTGTGATCGGTACCAAGTGCACCAATCCCACTAGATTGCCATTAGTCGAGAATAAACAACTACGTCAACACCGACCGTGGGATGACCAGAGAAACAAGCAAGATCGATTCGTCACCAAGTGGCCAAGTCAATCATCAAGAACAAGACGTTCCGAATTGCGGTCGCGCTAATGATATCGACATTTCTTTAGTTTAATCAAAAAATTACTATAGCTAAAAGTGGAACAGAGGGTTGAAGTTGAGAGGTTACTAGTAGAAGCGAGTCAACACAAAAAAGCTAACCCTCGCGAGAGTTGTACCAGTGGCTTTTGGTGGACAGAGGCGTGCTCGCTATCATAATTGCTAGTGGGGCAAGAGTGACAGGTTACATTTATCATAGTTCTCTCCTTCTCTCTTTGCCTGGAATAATCTCAATTAAATTAATCCAACACGAGTGAGAGGCGCAATGAAAGGCAACAGAATTACTGGGTGGTGGTGGGACACATAGTGTAACATAGAGAATGTACACAAGCTTTATCAGTCATATCCTATTTGGAACGCCAAAGGGTCACTGCAACTGTCCACAATGCACGTTTGCTATCTCCAGTTTTCAAACAGTGTGTCCTAGCAAGCTACACTGCAAGCCGGTTGTGTTTGCCACCAAACACAAGCTTGAGTCGACCTCATAATACATGCAAACAAAAGTAGTAGCATGTCGGCGCCAAAAAAATAATTTTGACAATTCAAATCCAGGTTGTGTTTGCTACACCCACAAAAGCACAAGCAAAAACAATTTAACTAATTGATTTGAAAGTTAACTAAGTTAAAAGGTTTGAGCTTGCTAGGAAGTCACAACTATGATTTAACACCTAATCGATAGTGGCATTAATTACCGTACTCTCTACGCGCGATACTTCACACTTGGGTGAAAGTCAAGGTGGCAGGTAGTCGAGGATTACGATAGAAGAACTGAACGGAGATAGAAACCCTTATAAATCAGAACGAGCTACGGTGGATCAGTGTGCACCAATCATAGAAAGCTGTCATGTTTACAGTGATAAGATTAGAGTGTACAAACAGTGCCATTGCTCACTCAATGCCACTGCACATTTTGACTAAAATATATCGCATTCTAAAGTAGAACCAGGCAAACTAAGTTTGACGAATACCTTGTCAATGAGATAAGATTTGCAGTTTACCTTAGAGAAAAATAGTTGAAAGTTGCTAATATGTTGAGTTGATCTGCAATACTCGTCAAGATGCAAAGAGAAGGTAAACCGTAAACATCAAACAGTGTCTAGAGTTACATTTCTTGACGATGTTTGTTGCAAAGATGAGTTTGGTAGGTTTGTTTTGGTCTAGACGCAACCAAAGAGGCAGCTGGCCTAGTGACGCAACTAGGTGTAGGCGGTGGATGCGTTTGGCACTAGGTCAGTCGGGTGATGCAGCTGCCACAGTGGTGGTTCAAGTCTCGGGTAGAGAGATCCACCACTCTATGCCGAGTCTAGTCTAACGTCGCGACCAGGAGTGCGCGTAGCACGCTATATGCTAGTGGACCAATTGGCAGTCGAAGCGTAGTGTGGCCATATAACCTTTTCTATCATAACGGCCGCAGAGGCTAGCTAGAGACGCGGTGAGTGCAGAAGTGGGTGAGCAGGCCACTGTCTTGGTTGAGGATGCCTCGCGCAGTGATGCACGCTTGCCAGGTCACTCCCGATGCTTTTACTCCGACGATCAATGAAGACAACTAGAGCTCGAGAATAGCTACACTGATTGGGGTGCAAAGTGACTTGGCAGTGACATAACTGTGCACGGGGGCACTGATATGGGGCGAGTCACACTCAGACACTCTACAAACTCAACTCTTTGCTTGCCACGTACTGGTGTGGCTGTTCAAGGCCGCAACTGGTACTGTGTATCAACATCCCAGCCCTGCCTTACGCGCCACTGATGACAAAGCACGGAACTCAAAAGCACTACTAGACATGACAACAAATCAAAGCCCGTGCGACGCTATCACAAGACAGTTTCGGTGCAATTAGCGCGCCAGCTCTGCAAAAATGGTTGTTACTATCTATGGTAATGGGACTGAGGGCAGTGCCGGTAAATCGATTCCAATCAAGCACATCAATTAAATCTGATTTAACGATATTATCAGTTGCAACATAAACTTAATGACATTAATGATACGGAATTAAAATAAATTGGACTAGAATAAATCAAATAACAGTGAGGAGATTGAGTAAAAAAATGAAAGCAACGGAAGCAAGTGGTTCGGATAGGATCAATGGGATTGAGTGGCGTCTGTCATCGCCAAGTCATTAGAAATACATTTCTATATTTAAATAGTGGTAGTTTGTTTATAATCAAATTGTGGTAAGTGCACTGTCAATGCCGCTAACTTGGCCATCTCTCGGTCGGTGGCCAGTGTGGCGTGCTATTGCCAAGAGGCTGGCGATGCAATCCATGCCGGATGACTCCACAGACCTAGCCCTAGTGATCTTGGAATAGATCACACCAAGCAATGGGATTTGAAAGCCAGAGATGTTTGCGGCAAGTTGGCTAAATCAGCAAGTCACAGTGACCGAGGGCTATATAGCGAGATGGGTGCAGGCGCGTCGACCAGCTCTAAGGCAAGTCGAAGAGTGATGAGTGCCACACTGAGGAGTCGAAGCGATGCAGTGCAGCTCGCCGAATGGTGTTCAGTTCCAGCCGGGTGCGCGATCCAGTGCTGCATGTGCCCTAATGCTTCACTGCACACACTTCTCACTGCCAAGCCACTGAGCCCAGCACAGTGCGCCTCTGACCAACCAAAATCTTCTCATTTTTTCCTTCTTTCTACAATCATCCTGGCAGAATTAATGTGTTGTTCTCGCCGAGTCGAGTTGTGTAGAGACTCGACTTAGGTTGGTTCAGTTGTGGTTTTGTGGTGCTACCAAACACATGAAGCACACTACGAGAGCAGCTCGGCGGCCAGATCCTCTGAGCTGGCTTTCAAGACGTGATTGTATCAAGTGATGACCCATACTCATTAGTCCCCAATGTCCACACTCAATCCCATAAGACATGTCCCCACCCATTTGCCTTCAAGAGTGGATCGCACTGCTTCTCTTGGTAGTGTTGTGCAGTCTTGGCCTTGTCACTGGTGCCAGTCCAAAGCATTATCACATTGGTGCCGTACTCAGTTCTTCAGATCAAATAAGCCATTTTTACAAGGTAAGCTTGTTATAGCATTAATGAAATCCAAACAAAAAATTTCATATATAAGATTATCGATGATATCAACTATGACGACTCTATCTTGCCAACTGGAGTCACCCTTCATGGACACACTATCCAAAAGAGAGCTGATCCAATTGAAGACACTAAAAATTTTTGCCATAACTTAATGCCAAACGAGGTAATCAGTTGAGCGTGATAATTGACTACCATTGATAAACACTTACTAAACAGATATCGACAGTAATCATCGATGATCTCGTACCATCAGAAGCAATCACTTTTACTTCCTCGCTGCATAACATCCCCACCATTGGCCTTACCAATCGCGAAAGTATATTTTCGGACAAAAGCCTTTATGGTTCTTATATGCGCACTTCATCCAGTTACGCACATCAAGCTGATGTTTGGGTAAACAATACTATATATTTTATCATGAGAAACTAGAAAATTCATTAGTTGGATTTAAAATTGTCGTTTCACAGATTGAACTACTCCGATTTTTTGAGTACGAGTGCGCTCATTTTATCGTGTCAGATTCAGTCAACGGACGCAACATTCGAACACGGTTTCTGGCACTAGCCGATGTATACAATCTAGAGATTGAGACCTTGATTGAATACGACCATCGCAAGCCTTATCTCGTGGCCGAATTAGAATCGATTCACGTGCGCAATTCATCATGTCGAGTTTATTTGCTCTACGCAGACCAGGCAAATGCATTTCGTGTGCTTGACCAAATCAACATTGTGAACGAAACACGCGAGGACCAAGTGTGGATTGTGTCTGAGCAAGCGCTCACTATGCCCAACTTACCCGTTGGCTTTCTTGGGGTGCGATACAAGAATTGGAACAATGTCAACGACCACGTGATTGACAGTGTTTACGTGATAGCCAATGCCATCAAGGCCATGTACAAACAAGTCAACTTCACCACACCACCCACTGATTGCCGAAACATTGGAAGGTCTAAGTGGCTTGAGGGGGAAATTTTCTATGATTATCTACGTGAACAGAGTATCATTTACGGCAGAACGGGAAAAATTAGCTTTGATGAACGCGGTGATAGACTCAATGGTGACTATGAGATACTAAATCAACAGCCAGACAAAAAAGATCGTACCAATCGTCACGCTACAGTATTGGTCAACGTGGGAAGATATTTTCACAATCAAACAGCAATGAAGATGAAAATAGATATTCAACAACAAAACATTATGTGGCCTGGTAATAGAACGCAGAAACCTGTAGGTTACGCTCTTCCAAATCACCTGAGAATAGTTACACTAGCGGAAGCACCGTTTGTTTCACTTCTTCCTCCGGACAGACGTGGAAACTGTGGTCCCGAACAAATTCCTTGTCCGATTACTAGGAAACTTGCCAACGGTGACGAGTCACGGCAAAACTATTGTTGTGAAGGATATTGTATGGACTTGCTCACAGCACTGGCCAAACAACTCAACTTTACCTACTCATTGTATCAAGTTTCTGATGGTCGCTACGGCAGTTTTACGTTTGATCCAAAGAGTGGACAACATGAGTGGACTGGACTGTTAGGCGAGTTATACTACGGACGAGCAGACATGGTCGTGGCAGCGCTAACCATTACTCCAGAGCGATCAATGGCGATCGACTTCACCAAACCATTCAAGTACCAAGGCATCACCATTCTTCAGAAGCGTCAGGCAATCAATCGACTGGGCCATCCTCTTACCTCATTTTTGCAGCCCTTCCATTCCCACCTTTGGGTATCAGTATTTGTCTCGGTGCACGTAGTGGCTTTGGCTCTTTATCTGCTCGATCGATTCAGCCCATTCGGTCGATACAAGCTACCAAACTGTGAAGCTATTACAGAAGAGGATGCTCTCAATCTTTCCAGCGCCATCTGGTTTGCCTGGGGTGTTCTTTTCAACTCAGGCATCGGCGAGGGTACACCACGTAGTTTCAGTGGTCGCGTGTTGGGCATGATCTGGGCCGGATTTGCAATGATTGTGGTCGCTTCTTACACTGCCAACCTAGCCGCCTTCCTCGTGCTCGACCGTCCTCAGACCGAATTGACGGGCATTAATGATCCACGTCTACGTGCTCCTTTAGAAAACTTTAACTTCTCGACTGTGCGTGATAGCTCAGTCGATCTTTACTTCCGGCGACAAGTGGAGTTGGCTGCTGTCTACAGGAGAATGGCTGATATATACTTCGAGAATGCAGAAGATGCCATTGCAGCAGTCAAGAGTGGTATGAAGTACTTTAATACATTTTGGCTTTTCAATTTCATTTCACTTTTCTCGATTTTGCTAGGCTCACTTGGTGCTTTCATTTGGGACTCGGCTCGTTTGGAGTACGAAGCAGCCAAAGATTGTGATTTACTCATTTCTGGCGAACACTTTGGACGCTCAGGTTACGCGATTGGTTTACCGAAAGGTAAGAGTAAAAAGAAAGCCATCAAATAGCTTAACCCGTTATCTGAATAGATCAAAGCTACTGGAAAGAGAAGGTTACAATGGCCCTGTTAAGCATGCATGAATTTGGCTATATGGAAGACCTTGACAACAAATGGATTTTGCTAAACGAGCAGTTGTGTGATATCAAAACGGAACAATTTCCACCCACACTAGCTCTGCGTAACATGGCTGGCGTGTTTATTCTAGTCGGCACCGGAATTCTGGGTGGGGTTGGTCTCATCATGTTTGAGATATTCTACAAGCAACACCAAACACGCAAGCAAAAGCGACTCGAGTTGGCACGAAACGCAGTGGACAAGTGGAAAGAAATGGTGGAGGTAAGTTCATGTTCTTGACTACACGCCAATAGTTGCTAACTAAACCATTTGTATCAGAATCGCAAGATAATGCTAGAATCCATGTCGATAGCAGCCCGGCAACGCTACAAGGAACGTCACCAGGTGCATCGACGACGACAGCAGTTGCGAAACTCATCCAAAAGTCTCTCTGACGATCACTCCACGTCAGTGTCTTCGTCGACAGGAACCGCAGCAGGCGTTCAACTTGAAAACTGTAACAACCTGAGCACCATCAACAGTAGCGAGGAGAGTCGTCGAAGTTCGCCTGGGAGCCTGCCCCTGCCGCCACCGCCTGCAGCCACCATTCGCAAGCCCACCTTTCTGGAGTTGAAGCACGCCCACACCAGTGGGTCGTCCCCGAGCAGTTCACACAGACGTTTTGAGCAAGAGCAACACCCACGTGCCAACACTCGCATTCACAAGCCCAAGTTACGTCGCGAGTTCTCGGTTGCTTACGAAAGTGGCGAGAGTGGCTTCGAGCCACCACCCTCGCTCGCTCACCCCACTTCACACTCGTTCGAGTTCGAGGACCGTCGCTCGGTCCACACAGTGCCAAAACACGGAAACTTTGTCAACATTGTTTAGTGTTGTTCGAGGTGTCCACCAAATCAAAATTATTCTGTGTTCAGTATATTTCGATTATATTGTTTTTTTCGAATTCACTGTTGTTGCATAATGATGTCTTCTAATGGTTGTTTATTAAATTTACAAATCTAATTAAATTAATTGACTTGTAAACTTTTGGTTTTAAACTCACCTTTAGAACCGATAGAACGGCATTTGCATATAAAAAGTATCTTGAGCTAGTAAAAATAGTGGCTAGTAATTGAGTAACGATTGAGCAGCAACCATGCCGTACTTTAACCATTTGATGGCGGCTAGCATCAGTGACAAGAAGAGCTCGGAGAAGAGTAAGACAGTGCGCACGATGCCTGGTGCCACCAAAAGTGGCAAAGTCAAGGTGCAACAAGAAGCCGATCCAACTATTTCGAGTCAGTATCGACAAAATCTTTCTCAGCGAAAACTACTTTTTATGCGAAGTTTGCTTCGCTCACAGGTTAGTTCTCTACCATCGATTGATTATATTCATATAATACGTTAATCTAGATTGACCAGTTAGTGACCAGTGCTGGTGCATATGATATAAATAAGGTGCCCAAGATGTTTGAGGTTTACAAGATTAATTTCAATAATTTACTTCACGAAACACCCGAGCTTAAGATCTACGAGGCAAAAAACGTGACAACTCCTGAATTTATCATGATGGTGCGCATTTACGACCCAAAACAAATGGATCCGCAAAATTCGCTCTATCTTAAGATGTTGCGTCATTTGGGTCGCAAACATCCATATATCATTCACACATGGGAGTTGTTTTATGACGCAGACCATATTTACGTGTTCCAGGAGTTTGTAACTCGAGGCAATCTGATGGCTTTTCTAGAAATCAACACGGTAGACGAGAAGCAAGCTTGCTTCTGGGCGCGACAAATCTATCGCGCGCTTGACTTTCTTGGCGACATTGGCATTGCACATCGGAGCATTACTCCCAACCATCTAGTGGTTAAAGCTATGGGTGCCGAAACTTGGATTAAGCTGACTGGTTTCAAAGACTCGCTTATTTATTGGGACAGTCAAGGAAACGATGTCAAGTTTTGTGCGTGTTGGCCTGCCGAACGTCAAAAGCAAGACGGACCCAACTTTCAAGCTCCAGAAGTGTATGGCAATCCTCAGACCGAAACTTTTGATCCAATTCTTGCTGACATCTGGTCTTTTGGGGCAAATCTATACTATATGATAGCCAAGCAGTATCCTTACAACATCATGGAACCAAGTGATGAATTGGATGAAGAGGTTCATCACAACATACAAGCGATACCTAATTTAAGTGATCCAGGCCGCAAGTTTATTGGAGGGTTGCTTAAGTCTAATGCCAACAACCGTATACCTTTCGAGTTTATTGAGAAAGACCCATGGGTTCGCCGCACAGGAGGTGTAAGTCTTATTAAAGTGTTTTGTATACAAATTCACTTTGCTAATGCGGTTTCAGTTAACCAAAGGAGTAGTAGCTAAAACGCAAAACAAAGTGTTGGAGAAAGTCAAGGTGGCACGCAGCACCGCATCCAAAGGTATCCCACATACTATCTGCAAAACTATACTTACAAGCTATTTACAGTGTCAACGGCATCTCGAGTGTCAGCGGCCCCATCTGTTCCATCCGTTCTTCCTTCTATCTCGCAAGTGTTAGAAGTGACCAAGGAAGGCACTGCATCCACTGCCAACCTCAGCCAAGCAAGTCAATCTACCACCGCGGTACCACAGAGCATCTCAATTGACCAAGTGGCCAACACTAAATCGCCAGGCGTGAACAGCGGAGCAAGTTCCAGCGCCATCTCGAGTACTAGTGTCTCGGAGGCTGCTAGCAAACCTGACATGTCAAGCAATAGTTCCATTTCTACAGGTAGTCTTACCCAAGCATAAGGCATAAGGTCATATGTTAAGCAATAAACTTGATTCTACCACTTAGCATCAAAAGTAAAAGTGAAAAAGAAGATGTTGCTTGACGGTAAGATATATGGATGGAGTGTAGTGAGCTCAGCATGCTTGGCGCCATCCTCTAGTCTGGACTGATTGACTGATCTCTCACTTCCTAGCCAAGTCGCGCATGAATCGCTCGATCGGAGGGCGCACCTGCAAGTCGATCGTCAAGAATATGAGTGCTGCCATGAGCTTCTCGGGCAAGTTAAAACCAGCTTCATTTTCAGCGTCTCACAGTAAAGGAGGGTAGCCAGTTCCCTTTGTCGCGGAATCAGACTGACTACTGCTTAGTCCTACATACCATGAAAAATTCAGAGCAATATCGTTCAAGTTGACAATAATAATTATAATAACAGAATGCTATGTACATTTTCGCCATTGAACCACGGCGTTGCAAACTATGTGTTAATACTTAGTGGTAGTCTCCACAGCTCGAATACCTTCGAGTTGAAGTCGCTTGATCATCGTGTTGAAGATGTTGATAGAGGTGGGTCCCACCACACCCTTGTCTTGGATTTCGCCATTAAGCACCATATTAGAAGCAATGCCTGCTGGATATCCAACTGTTTTGGCCATAGCCGAGTAGCCATCGAGCTCACCGTAGACAACAAGGTCGATGTTGCGCTGTTCTTTGCTCATATCGGGCCACTGCACACCGATCTCGTGACGGAGAATTACCAGATCTCGCTCACCAGTTTGATACATCAACTTGTTCTGTAAATAGTGCACAAAGGTATCGAGAGGAGTGTTCTTCTTGGCAATTTCCTCCTCGCCGAACAGACCTAGATCTTCGAATGTCTTTACACGCTGCTCGTCTCTGCCCACTTTTTCGTAGACGATATTCTTGACGTTAGTGCGTAAGAGATCTTGTGGTTGTGCCAAAAGATTAGCCATAAATTGGCGCCAAGTGATATCGGGTCCGTTGGGGTGTAGCAGTGGGTGAGGTTTTGGATTAAGCAAATCCATCATGTGCAAACCTTTCATTGCATTACAGAAACCTTTGTATCTGCATTCATAGAGCAAGTTAGCATTGCATTTTCAAAGCAATACGCTAGCAAATATGTTACCTGAGAGTTCCTCGCAGCAATGTATGCACATTAGATATTCCATAAGCCTCTTTATAATTGAGCGAATCACGGTTAGGAAAACCTTCGAGGCTAAAACCTTGAAGAAAGTCAATTTTGCGAGGATTATCCATCAAGGACCCTCCTTCTGGAATTTCACAAATTTCATTATTTTCAAGCCATCGTGCGCTTCCAAGTGAGTTAAGAATAACTCCTCGTGGGTTCCAGCTAAACTTGTAATGAAGTGGGTTGTCAGCGTTCTCAGGAGCTGGCAGTCCACCACAGTACGAAATAAATGAAGTAATCTTGCCTCCATTCGACTTGATCTGATCAAAGCACTCGAGAGCGAGTAGGTGATCGATTCCAGGGTCAAGACCTACTTCGTTCATAATGGTGATACCCGCATCTTGAGCTGCTTTGTGCAACTCCTTCATCTCTGAGGTCACATAACTTGCCGTGACCATATTTCGTTTGAACTGGATACACGCTTTTGCCACATGCGGGTGCAAGTGGTAAGGCAACAGACTGACCACAAGGTCTGATTCTTTGACAAGGCTTTCAAAAACGTCTTGATTCTTAATCACATCTAATACCATTGCCTCAGCATTTTGGTGTCTTGCGTTTCTTGCAACCGTATTACCTGATGCTAAAGTTAAATAATCAAATAACATATTGTGATTTAAATAGTTGCCAAGATAACCAACCTTGCAAATCAGAGCCAACAATTACATGAATATCTTTGTCCCGCGAGAGATATTCTACTAAAGGCGAAGCTACATATCCAGCACCAAGTACGAGCACAGTACGCGAATTTTCTGATCGTTTGCCAGATCTACTCTTCTCCTTTTGATCTCTAAGGTCCATAATGTACTTGAAACTAGGCGTGAGATCTCCGTTGCTAGCAATAGTAGCTCCCTTCACCACTTGACCAGACTCCCACTGTTCAAATGGCTCGTCTGCATTGGAATGAATGATGTCCCAGATGTATGGTCTGAGAAGATCGCCGAATGACTGTGTTGCTTCGAGAGGTAACTGTGTAGGCATATTATCAATCGAGCAGACTAAAACGCCCGGTCCTATCGAGAGTTGCGCGTATCATTAATATTAAGCATAGATAGATATGGGTGTAGTGACATACCGGCAAAGCTGCTCGTTTGCTGGTTGTAGTCAGCGTCATAGAGACAGAACGGATTGTCAATGGTAGTGCAGTCAGTCATGAACTCGATCGATCCACCAGGGTCAGCACTGATATCACAGATAGCCAACAAACGGTGAGGCAGAGGTGGCGAACCTACCGCGGTGGGCAACCAAGGAGCAAATTGTGGCTGCAACAGTCTCTTAGCGTCAGGTATGGTCAGAAGTTTAGGTGAGTTGGGAGACCAGTAGATACCGTTGATGATCACCGAGGCGTAAGGGGCCACGTGTGTAGAAAAATTAGAATAGTATCGCTCCGGATGTTGATCTGCTTCCTCTGAGTTGTATGGCTTGCCATCTTTATGCACCCAGTGATCAGAACGTGACACAATTGTTCCATACACTTTGGTGGTCTGTCCCAATTCAGACACAACAAGTAGATCTTTCGGATCTACATATTCAAATGGTAATTCTTGAAAAATTTCCTGTGCGCCTTGAGAAACATTTCCTGTTCGATATTTTATTAAATTTTTACCATACTATTTTTACCATAAAACAGAGGCTTACCCGAGCCAGTAAAGACAAAGACAATGGGACCGATAGAGCGTGGCATCATAGAGAGTGCAATCTCGTAGCCACAGGCACGGATCGCTTGTTTGGCGTGTCCACTGTCGCGATAGTTGTGAGCTGGACCCACGTGCATGAAGGGTGTGTGATGACCCAGTGCAAGCAGACGTAATCCGAGGCCATGCATAATGTTAATCATACCTGCATAGCCAGCGTACTTGCCAAAGGCTACTAGTCTTGCGTTGTTTTGGTCAACCAGTTTCTCGTAGTCAATTAATCTGTGGGAATCAATGTGGCATTAGATAGATCTACATCAAAACCAGACCTATTCCAACCTAATATTGCGATCAAGGATAGCATCAAGAAGAGGCATGTTGTCGTCTTGTGCTTTGATAGTGTGGGAGAAGAAGGCGTAGGTCTTGTTAGGCAGCAGTGAGTCAACCGGCACTTGTTTGACTCCAATAATAACCGGTGCGTCACTAATGTCTTCCTTGATCTCAGCACCCGCTTGAACATATGACTGAATGGGGTAAGCCCTTCGGTTTGAGGGTTGCACCAAAACCTTGATACCTCGCTTCACTAATTCTCGCACGTGCATTGGACCCAGAGGAGCTCGTCGTTCCCATACCGACTGGTCTTCACGTCGAATTGCTGTGAAAAAAACCTGTGTTAAACAATCATTTCTACAGACTACTTTACTTGCCGAGAATTCGCTTATTAGGATCTTCGGGTGCAGCAGGTTCTGTGGAAGAAGAGATCTTCCATCGATACTGATGGGCTAACCAATACTTTGCCGAGTTGCCCCGACGGGTCAGATACTGAATATACATTTCGATCCAAGTTACAAGTAGAGTTAATACTATGCAAACAAATGGACCAATTATTCACATTCTCCGCAAGGCTAGCGGTAGCAGAGAGCTTTATTCACACGTTCCAGGAATGGATTGCTTGCTTTGAGGGTAGTATCGGAAGAAACCGAAAAGCATTTGTAGGTGAAGCAATTTGGCAAGTAGCCTCCACGAGCACACTTGGCAATGTCTGACAATGCTGTGCTAGCTCGAAGACCTTGTCGACCTTTTGGTGAAAACGAGGCCTATCGGTGTCTACAAGATTGGCATCGAGAGCAAGACATCACCTCATCGTTCCTCGGAGCACTTCGCATGTGGCATTTATGCAATGGGAAATATCGCCATCGTGATGCGATAAATTCATGACCAGTGCAATCGCCACCACCGACAGATAGCTCACTTTTGGCCATTCTGATCAGTGATCTCCAATGTACCAGATGGATAAGACTAGAGACTGTCGACATCGAACAACCACGGCAATTAATTGATATCAAGACTAAGCATCCCGGACACACTGGTGAGGCGCATGATGGCACGATATCACTCTGAACTATTGGCATCGATTGATAATGCAAGCTTCGTTCCAGTTCCCTTGCGAAGCATCCTTGTGGCATCGTCTAATCACCATTCAACCTTTTGACCAGTCTCATTCGAGAGTTCTCATGACACTTCAATGAGGCTGCCGATAGTAATCGATCCACTACTTGATCTCGCCGCATCCATAACCAATGAACAAACAAAAACACGTCAGCCTGATAAACACCAGGCAAAACTAGAGACTAGTAAACTTTCCACTTGTGACCGTTTTCACGTGTCTCCGCATTACAACCATTTCAAATGGCAAGCTTAGTAAATATTTTCGCATTTTATCATTAAATATAGACAAAATAAGTATATACATATATACATAGATGAGGTCAACGATTTTTGGTTTATTCTTCAACTTCAGGATTCAAAAGTTGAACCTCGAGAATTTCTGCAAAAGTCTGAAAATAAAAATTTAAAGAGATAAGTTGTAGCAAGTTTTATCATGACAAATACCTCGGGGTTCACCTCGAGAGCAAGTCAAGGATAGAGTAAAGAAGGTGATAAAAGAAGTCGTGCAATCAACTTACCAATAAACTCGTTCACTGCAGAGTCGTTCTCTCGAGGTATTTTTCCGGCAATCTCTTCGCACTCAACCAGTGGTAGGAAAAGTTCCATAAATTCCTCCGAATAGGGCGGTGATATCATGGTGAGCACTTCAGTTACAAAGTAGCGAATGAGCGAGATATCAGTATCGCCACTTTGCCAACATTGCTTGATATAGTTGATCACCGGTACCACGCAGTTCATGCTCAGCAAATGCACCATACGATCAATAATCATCTTCTTCATCTCGAGATGTAGCAGCACTTCAAGTTCGTCGTATTGTGCCTCAAACACGTTGATGTAGAGGTTAAGCACTTTAGAGTGGAGAGTTGTGTGACACGCGGTCACTTCGTCTAGTAGAGCAAAATGCAACGGTGTCTGCTCTGTGTTCTTTTTAAAGTAGCTTGGCTCAGACACCACGTGTTTGACCCAGTAGACAATGCCGTAAGCCACTATCTGATAGCTTTTTATCAAACTGAAGATGTTGTTCAACTCGGGCAACAGCTCAGAGGACCCTTTGCGCTCAGCGCACATCATCGAAACCTTCTCAATCGCTTGCAGTGTGCTGTCCAACTCATCCTTGTTAATCGACTTCCGGTATGAAGTGTTGTTGTAGGCAGCAAAATTAGTGCTCTTCTTGTACGTCTCGTGCACCGAGGCAGCATAAGCGAGCAAGTAGACATACTTATATCGATGCTCGGCATGAAGCTTAGAACCTGGCTTGAATAATGCATCTAACAAAAGATCTAAAAACTGCGGAATGCGCAAAAACTCCACAGGAGGTGGATCAACAGATTGTTGATATGTTTTGTAGAGCTAAAGGTAATAGACGAAATTAGACCCAAAAATGCTACTAAACTGATAGAGATACAAACAATAGTAATATCGGCCGGATTGAGAGCGTTCTTGGCTAACATAGCAGTCAAGGCCTGTGCAACACGAGGGTGTCCTGACATACCCATCAAGGACAGCAAGATTGGAGTTCCATCGTGACCTCTGGTAACAAAGGGAATAAGAAGACAATAAGTTAGCTCGATCAATCAGTGAAATGACTTCAATGAAACATACTCTTGTTGTGCATAGCGTGCAATCTCTTGAAACAATCTTTTGATGAGAGAGCCACCTTTAGGCTCCAGTGAAAGAAGATGCATCAGCACTTGACTGTACAGAAAGGTATGTTCACCATGGCAAACCAATTTCTGTTGATTCAAAACAATACATTCAGTTAACTTAGTGTTCCATAGAACAACAAATAATCCGTACTGTAAAAGTGGCAAGTTGTTCGGTGTTTGATCCCTCTAGCATATCGGTTCCATCAGTCAAAAAACAAGTAATTTGATTTTTCAAAATGCTCGTAAATACTTCAAGCTGCTGTGATGCTGTTGAAATGCTAGTGATTTCACTCTGATGGCCTGCATCAGAAATAAGCTAAGATGAAATTTAGCAAAAAAGTTATATTACAAAAAATAATATAAACTGTAAAAACATCGTTACCTTGACAGTAAAAGTCAACATCAAGCATTCTGGATAGTCCTCAGCGAGCTTGTAAATCAATTTTCTCCACGGTGGGTGAATAATCAAGTCAGTGAGCCATCCTGGTGTCTAGTGAAAACACTTTATATTAAACCGAAAACCGATAAAAGCAAAAAAATATAACTAAGCTTACCCCACTTGATTCATCGGAAAAAATCGAGTCAGCTTTCTTTGGATCAAAATTTTTAATGATCATATTCTTCAAATTGTCCACTACAGTGGCATTTACTTCATCTAAACTAATATCTGAATAATACATATGGTTTCATTATTTTTTTAAAATTTAACACATAAGAGAAAACTTTACTGGTAAAAAGGAGCCACTCTGCCAACATATTAGCTGTCTGGGCAATAGCTTCGTAGTTGTTAACAACAACGTGACGAGCCTCTTCGAGATCACCAT